>JAABKK020058044.1:0-10012 GCA_011634745.2 Catotricha subobsoleta
TATGTTAAGTATACTGTTTTCTTCATAATTTAATCAATAAAGGCTAAATATCTTACTGCAACATACGACATACAGCCAGAAACTATCATAGTTAACTATCGTATTTAACATTTGTTTTTAGATCTTTTTTGTTGGAGCCTCAAAATCTCAATTTTACATATAGTTAGCAACCGCAGAAGCCTTATTTTAGTATTGAAAACGATAATCAGTTAATAGCTACATAGTAAAATGTACCACCAAAAAGGTCTTCACTTCCAGAGTCATATACCGCGGAAAAAACCGCGCTGTATGCAAATCGATATTCTGAAAAATGAAAAAAGATAAATACTATTTTCTACAAATTCATCATCGACGATTACAAAATCGATTTCAAAAAAAAAAAAATCGCAAGACTCAGGGGGGGTAATACCCTCTTCCCCCCCCCTTACCCCCTGGGCGCACGTCAGGGCGTAAGTATCCGACGCTCTACTTTTATCATGGTACTAAACCATCATATCCTGATAATTTTAGTACCATGTACTTTTATAGTCGATTTCATAAAATTACTGCGCTATAGCGTTTCTAATTAACATTGACAACAAAAATTTCGAAACCGTGCAAAACGTTAAATATTCTTGTGATGGTTTCACAGTTGGTAATAGAGTAACGTTCAATATATATTTAGTTGCGCGTGTTTTTCACAAGTTTATTATCTGGTTTTTTTTTTTCTCATTCAATAAGTGTTTAAAATGTCATGTTTTATTTAACTTATTGAAATTATTAATAAAGATAATATTTTATTAAATTGTACGTAATAATACCGTATTTCAAAATATAAATGTTTAAGTGAAATTATACTGGTAAATAGTGTGCGATAAATATCAATTATTAAGTCCCCATCGCTGCACAAACACGAATTATAGGATATTAATAAAAAAAAAATATCACTCCCAAATTCATAACAAAATTATGGCATTAGACGAAGTGAGACGAACTATTTTTGTACCAGCACCTTATCAATTTTATCAATAAAAAGAAAAAGTTTTTATAAAAATTATATTATTTTATTCAGAATTCCATTCGTAAAGAGGGAAACTACGTCGACGAGAATTTGCAAATGGCTAATAATTATGACGTCGTTGTTTTAGGTGCATGTATTGTCGACTTTATAAGGTAAATATAATTAAATTAATTCTAGCAAATTTTAATAATTTTAAATATTCCATTTATTCAGCTCTGATTGCAGTAAACATTACAGTTAATTGCTTTTTCATTTTTTTCTAATTTAAAATGTATAGCTATGTCAAAAATCTACCTACAGCTGGTGAGACTTTACGTGCCACAAAATTTCAAAATGGATTTGGTGGTAAAGGCGCGAATCAGTGTGTGGCAGCTGCTAAATTAGGTAGCAAGACAGCGCTTATTTCAAAAGTAAGTTCTATTTTTTTTATATCTTATATTTATTTATTTATTTACTTCGCGTTTTTCACTATGGAATTTTAAAATAATCTTTAGGTTGGCGGCGATGATTGGGCTGATAAATATCAAGACAACCTAGTCAAACAAAATGTATGTACAAAGTACATAGGAAGAGTCGATGGCCAGAAAACGGGTATCGCTCAAATTAATGTTGCTGAGAATGGTGAAAATCAAATCGTTATTGTTCCCGGCGCCAACGACATTTTGGCACCTAGTGATATTGATAATGCTCAGGAATTGCTGGATTCATCTAAGGTATAAAGGCGAAAGCATTTTATTTTATTTTATTTATTTTTATAGATAATCGAAATATTGAATATGTTTTAATAGGTTTTAGTGTGCCAATTAGAAACCCCAGTTCAATCAACTTTAACAGCATTACGACGTTACAAAAACGGTGTATCAATACTGAATGCTTCACCTGCTCCAAATGAAACTACATTAGAGCTCTTTACATTGCCAAACATTTTGTGTGTTAATCAAATTGAAGCAGCATCAATGACTAAACGTGCTGTACCTAATCTCGAGTAATTCATTATTTTTTTTATATTATTTTTCTCATTCAATTTCGAAAATTAATAAAATAACATTTTTTTTTTTTATTTATTTTACTAAATCAATTTTCAAGTGAGGCAAAACGTGCGATTAATAACTTTTTGTGCTTAGGCTGTCGAACGGTAATCATTACTTTGGGAAAAGATGGAGCTGTTTTTGCATCGTCCAGTGAACCAAAGCCAATTCACGTTCGGCCACCAAAAATTGAAGAAGTTGTGGACACAACTGTAAGTTTTACATTTTCTATTATTTCGATGTTATAACTAATTTTCCAATAATTTTTAACCAGGGTGCTGGAGATGCATTTGTTGGTGCTCTAGCACATTATTTTGCCCAATATCCAGATGCAACATTGCTGAAAAAAGTTGCTGGTGCAGTGACAATAGCTTCAATGTCGGTTCAAACATATGGAACTCAATCAAGTTATCCATGTGGAAAAGATTTACGCTTCGATATCAATCTGAAAAATTTTGACTGGAGTTATGTTTGATATAATGGACACAAATGCAAACTATGTTGCTTGTTTTCTTGACAAAGTCAATGAATATAAATTTTGTTATGTATACTTTTTTTTTCGATTGGCAGATTTAATTTTTGCCCAATTTGAAGGGAAAATTCTTTTGTTTTTTTTATTTTGTTAATAATTATGTTAAAAAATATTGAGAAGAAAAAAAAAAACAGTAATATAAACAATAAAATTAAATAAATATTTTTCTTTATTTACGATTTATTTTTTTAAAATCTATTAATTACATTAAATATAAAATTGATTTATATTCAAATGTTTTTTTAAATATAGCTGAGTCTGTATTGTTGTTGGGCTGTTTATTAATTTTCAATTGATTTTGAAATTTCTCTTGCATTGAAATTACTGACAATATTTTATAGATATGATTGGAATTTAATATTAATGTGGTATAATTTAATTAGCCAATAAAAACTATACATCTCAGAAAAATAAACTAAAAAACATAGAATTTTATTTATTTAAATAGTTTTTTTATTGAATTAAATATGAATTTTTAAAATAATATTAAATTCTAATACGATTCTTATTATTCGTTTAGCCGTGAATCGGTTTTTAATAAAATGTTTCTCATCAGCCCCGTTTCACGGTCCTTTATTCTATCACACAAGTGACTAAGCAACACTGACTGATTTTATTACCAATGCTACGGTTTCTTTATACATATTACATATTAGCAAATTAATAAAAAGAAAATAAATTTGATACGATCATCTTAAATTAGGTTCATTCGTTCTTTCACCTATTGATTATACTTGCCTGAATTTTGTTTAATTTTATGTCTAAACCCTTTTCTAGTCTCTCTCAGAACATAGAAAAAGTATTTTATCGTCAAGCAACATAAAACTGATAAATAATTAGATTAAACATCTTCAATTTTCTAAACTTAAAATATTAAATTAACATTTTTTAATTGCATTGAACAATAAACTCCGTTAAAATGATTGGCTCTTGAGTCTTTCAGTTGTATTGATAAAAAAATAAAAATATATTGGTTTTTAGTTTTCAAGGTTAATTCGTCAATTCTTCAAAATTCTTTAGGTTCTCTTTAAATGGTTAAATACAATATAGAATTATTTGATTTCACTATATTTAGTAATGTGGTAATACTTATATATATAAAAAAAAAAAATGTGTTTATTATTCGTTCTGAATAAAATTGAATTATTACATCCATAGATAGTAGATAGATACATATTACATATTACATATATATTATGATAATAGTTTTTAGAATAGAATTTTAATTTAGCTTTTTACAAATAATTCAAGAGAATGATAAGCTCTTCGCACATTAAGATTTTATATGTTTTATTTCCCTTACTCTCATGTATTTCATTGTCTTGAACTTTTGAGACATCTCTATATATATTTTAAGGTGACTCATTTTTATATGGGAAATAAAAAAAACTCGCATTTCAGGATGATGGTTTTGGTTATACAGATCGATTATTCTCGAGAAAAAAATAAAATAGCGAAAATTTGGGGCCCATTGGAATCAAACTGTTAATTTGTTATATATCGATTAAGATCCTTATCACAATTTTACTATTTGGAAAAAATTGAAAATTATAAAATAATTTTTTTTTAAAATCGCTAGGTACCGTTTGATCCAATGAGTTCCAAATTTTGGTTGCTTTATTTTTTCTCGAAAATAACTAATATCCATAAAATATAGTTTTTGGTTTCGTATATTACACGTTATCGGAGCCCATTAAACAGTTGTTATGCGGCAGGTAATTTAAGGAGAAACGTAAGGATTCTTTTCCGCTGCTGATCTTTAATTATACGAGCTACAAAATAATATAATCTCCAATAAAAATTTAAAGCTTTTAATATTACTTTCGAATATGTAAGAATAAACACGTAATTTATTTTAATTATCTATTTTACATGCTTTTAAATATTATATTAAATATTAATTTGTTGTTGTTGTTGCGTAATTTTGTGTATTTGAACTTTGACAAATAAGTGAAAATTGTTGCCCGAATCTTTAGGTACCTCATTGATCAATGAAATATTACTCACATTTCTCAAAATCTAATTTTAATCTCACAAGCCTCATTGAAGAAAATATATTGCGATAATCAATGAACAACTAAAATATTAAAAAAATAAAAAAAAAATACAAATAAATTAACAGAAAAATTATTGACAAAAAAATGAAACCAAACAAACAAACAAAAGTTGATATTAAAAATTACTGTAATTCTATTTTTAATGAATTAATTAACAAATCATTTTATATAAATTTAATTAGAATACACTTTAAATTTGTTAAGCGCTGTAAGCGTTTTACTTTATCATTGATACAATTTTCTTATTAAAAAATGGTGTCTTCGAGCAACATGAATTTTCAACTATGAGCTAAAAATTGAGTTTGCTCGAAGGCAACGAATTATTCTAATGAAATTATTTTGCATAATAATATGTTGTGATAGAAAAACCTTATTTATTGCATTTATATGAATATTTTGTTTTAATTTACAACTAGTTTTTTTAACTTAAAAAAGATAATAAATTATATTTTACTTTTGTTGAAGATATATATGTATTTTGTTAGCATGCAATTCAATCATCAATTTTCATTTAATGTTGGCGGATAAGGTCCAGAATAGAAAGATCTACATGGATATAGCCGCGAATACCGCTACCGCGGTTGGCGCAAATAACTCGTACCGTGTAGACCTCTACGCCAGCATCTTCATATTAAATGTTAATAGATTAATAAAATATTTGAATGGGAAGAGACTTTTTCTTTTTTTTTTTTAGTTGATTGTTTTCATATTTTTAAATAAATCTTCGAAATATTAGAAAAGATTTCTTTTCTAAAGACAAATTTCAGAAATATATCAGTAAATATTTTTAAAAATTAATTTGAATTATTTGGAAAGATTAAAAATATTTTGGCGCTGACGGTGCTCAAACGACAGTTTTCAAGGTCAAAATATATTTCGGTTCTTTTTTTTTTTTTTTTGAATTTTTACATATTTAAATCTAATTCATTGGAAGATTTATTAAAAAATAAAAATTAAAAAATAGATACAAATAATAAATAAAATGTCCGTTCCCATATTTGTAAAATCTTTAAAAATGATGCACCAACAATAATCATTTTATAATGTTTGAATGAAGACTTGGATGAAGTAAACTCATATTAAGGTTATTTCTTTTGTTATTGTAACAAATTTATACAAAAAAAAGAAGAAATATATGTTGATTTTTTGTTTTTATTTTTAAATATCGGCAGTAAAACTATTTATACATAATATTGTTATGAAACATTTAATGTAATGTAAATAACAAAGAAAAAAAATAAAAAAAAAAAAATTATATTTAAATTTTAATTTCGCTCCAGACTTTCTGAGCGAATTCGTAATATATATATTTTTTTTTTTTTTTTGGTTAATTAACTCTTTTATTTTAATGATGTCTTAATTTCATTTTGCTTTCGTTTTTTCTTTTAATTTAATATGAGTTTAATCGTACTAATTTCATTATTATTACTTTTCATATTTTATTTTCTTTTCTTTAATCAGTTTCATAAATTTTATTTTTCATTTGATAAATTAATACCTAATTAATATTAAAAAAAATTCAAAGATACGACGTACATTTTCAAAACAGAATGTTATGTTATACATCAATTTTATATTTAAATTAAAAATATTAAAATAAAAACTACAGAAAAAAATCCATTAACTTTTTTTTTTAATTGTTGTGTTATTGTGGTCATCAATTATTGCATTTAAAAAAAAAATCAAAAAAAAAAAAAAATAAATGCTTATTATTATTTTTGTTTTTTGTATTTTTTTTTATATATTTTATAAAGCATGAGTTGTTAGTTCAACACACGAATTATCTAAACTAATATCATTTATAATTTGAAGTAGAATTTGTATTTCATTCAAACTATGTAAATATTGTGGTGCGGCCATTAATTTAACATTTTTTCCATCAATGTTAATAAAAAATGTGCGATTTTTGAAAATTACGGTTCGATCAAATTGTATTTTTATTTTATCATTTTGACATTTACGACGAAACATAATATTAATTGGTTGATAGTTATGTCGTTCATCTGGATCAATATTTGGATCTTGTACTTCACCGACATACAGCTCCTGGTCTGTATCACTACCGGTGGCAGCCGTGTCTCCAACATTTTTTTGTTTACCGGCTGATAGATTTTTCATTAGTTTCTGTAATATAATTTTGTAGCTCCATTCGGATGACGGCAATTCAATTTGTTTAATTTCATTTCCCAATTGCAGCAGGCTTAACATAAGAACGGATTTTTCAACAATCGGTTCAGTTTCGGGCGTTTTAATAACATGCCATGTTTCAAAGCAAGTAATTTTTTTAACACGTTTATTTAAACCGACCTGTTGTATTGGATGCATGCCTCGCTGTTGAATGATTTTTGGTGATGACGAAAGAGCAGACATTTTAGAAGAAACGTTTTTCCTTTGAAATTGACCATCTTTTTCTGTATAGGTGTACGATGCAATATTATTCTCTTTTGATCGTGACAAAGATGATATTGTATTATTATTCTGTTTATTTGTCATTTCCTTCTGTAAATCAGTTTTAGTTATCAATTTTGTAACCAAAGATGGTACAGGATTCTTCGTTGGTTTGCACAATGTTGAATTCAATATTCGAGGCGGCGGTGGACGTAAGATAGCCGGTTTATTGCTAGCACCATCCTTAAATCGACCATTATTGTTTCCTTTAATGTTTGTTGCCAATGATTGATAAGTTTTCGGTGGTGATATCTTAACATTCGATAATTTATTCATGGCAATTGATGCTTTAGTTTTGGTGTTATTTGCAATTTTACTGTTTGTAGTCGATACAGTTTTTGCGTTTTTCAAAACTTTATCATCAGATAGAATTTTGGTATGTTGTGTTTTACGTCTATTGCCGGCTTTAGTTGAGGATTCAAATTCATTATCTGATGGTGATTTTTTAAGAATGATCTCTTCTTCGGATGATTCTTGGTCTATTTTACTTCCCATTTTTCGTTTCTTAATCACCACAGCGTTATCATCCTTTTGATTCATTATATCGTTTATATTAACAATCGTAAACGTGGGCATTTGTTCAAAATCTTCCAAGTCAATTTGCTTGGTTACATTGCTGCTGTTAGCACGTTGAATATTCATTGCTGTTTTGTTATTAGTTCTATTTCTTTCTATGTCCGATATATTTGGACTAGTTTTTACTCGATTAGTGTTGGTAAGTTTGGTAATGGTGTTTGATTTTGCACTATTATTTTTCTTAGTGGGCTCTTCATATTTTGCTCTTAATTTGGCGGCCAATACGGACGAACCCATCATTGCTGGACTACTAGATTTTCTAAGTTGTGATTTTTTAGAATTTTTAGGGACATCATTATCGCTATCTCCAGATATTGATGGTGACTAAAAAAAATAATGTTAAATTAATGGAAATATGTAAAGATTTTTTATGTTCATTTGGAAGTATAGTTAAAATTTTCTGAAAAATGAAACATTTTTATATTGGAGTGGAAAATATATTTTGAGGTTAAGCTGAATGATAATTCAAGTTAATTGCATATCAATAATTACTGTGGTTAAGGAAATCAATCAATTCACTATAACTTAAATAAAAATATAAAACCACTCACATGTGTTAAACGTCTCTTAGCAGCTAAAAATAATTGTTTCCCGCGATCATCATCAATATCAATGTTACTGTCCATCCATTTTCGTTTTGCCGGAACTGATGCTTGACCTGCACCTTTCTTCTTTTGTTGATTAGATGCTGGAGTAGTGTTTGCCCTAGAACCGCCTGCTATAGTTTTTCTAGATACAACTTGCTTGGGTGGCACCGATTTTGAAGTATTTTTATCAATTTGACGCCTTTTTGGATTTAAATCGGCTGGTGCCTCATACTCTTCAGACGATGAATTATCTTCTATCTCATCACTAATATCCGATTCACTTAAGTCATCTTTTAAAATTGCTTTTGTGGTACTGATTACAGCATCATTTATATATCGTCGATTTGGCTTTGGAGTACGTTTGCTTCGACCACCAGCATCGGCATTTTCAACAATCAATGGTGATGATGCTATTGCGCTTACATTTTTTTTCACTGGCTGCTTTTTGGCAGCACTTTTAATCACTGCCCTGGATGTCGATGGCGCTGATGCAGCTGCAATATTACTTTTTGTGTGGCGACCTGATTTACGTTTTGACGATTCCATTTCACTTAAATGTCCTTCTATTGAAAACAGTTTAACAAAACACTCTTTTATTTTATACTTTTTTAATTGTAAAGCGATAATATTTTTGGTTTTGATCTGTTTTGATTTCATTTTGTTGTTGCAATGTCATACAAACAAAATTTTTCACAGAACAGCGACGAGGCTTGATTCCCGCGCTCTTGATTATTCATTGAATCTTATTAATACTTAGTAAAACTCAATATTATTAATAATAATGAATTACTAAGAATAAAATTTATTAAGTTTTTTATTGTTTTTAAGAAACGTAACACTCATGAAATGACGAAAATAATTTTTAATGAAAGTAACAACCAACGCGAACGCCATCAAAATGACATTTTTTTCAGTTTTCGTATAATTTTACGAAATAAATAAACTCTCCACAACGTAGCATTCTTTTAAATTGTTATATTGGTCATTCTGGATTTAAATGTATAAGGTTTTTACGATAGGCATCGCTTACGCGCGCAAATTAAAATAAACTTAAATATGTTGTAAAGTAAATAAATGCAACGAAACAGCAATTTTGCGTTTCGGCCGAATCCGAATTTTAGTTATAGGCGTTTCGGTCGAAACCGAAATTAACACCGAAACTTACCGAATATTTTTTCATTTATTTTTTAGCAAAAATAAAAGGGACCATCCATAAATGACGTCCACGCTAATGGGGAGGGTGGGACTAATCGCGAAACGGACAAAAATGGACAAGGGGTGGGGGAGTTTACATTAATTATGGACGTCCTTGAATTTTCGTGTTTTAAATACAAAATTTTATAAATTTAAAAAAAAAAAAAAATATAGCATTATGGACGTCCACCACGGAAGGGGGGGTCTGTAAAATTGGACATAAACAGACAAGGGGTAGGTGGAGTCAAGAAATGTCTGAAAATTCTGGAGGTCATTTATGGACGGTCCCAAAGTCCTAAATTATTGGTTATGCCCATAGGTGCACACGCTTCTGATTTCAGGGAGGGGTACAATTGAAAACTGAAGATAGGGTAATATTTTTTTTTTTTTTCATCGACAAAAGTTACGAGCAAACAAAAAAAAAACGGGCTTCAGTACTCAAATATCACGGAAAAACCCGCGGTGACTGCAAATCGTATTTTGAAAAAGTAAAAAAACATACTATTTTAGCACCAAACCGCGGTGAGTGCAAATCGTATTTTGGAAAAGTGAAAAAAGATACTATTTTTTCCATTTTGGAAATCGACATA
>JAABKK020058045.1:0-10007 GCA_011634745.2 Catotricha subobsoleta
GTTTACAAAAAATTAGGTTTTAGAGTAGTTATTTTTTTTGTCACTACGTGGTATTTTGTCGTCGACATTGATCTATAACTACTTAAGTATTTGGTTTTGACAATTTTTTTTTATTCTGTGTGTTTTTTTTTTCTTACCATGCGGTTTTCCATGCAAGACGGAAAAGTACGGTCGAATTTTTTTTTTGATTTAATTGCGCTGCTGTGAATGAGACAAAATAAAAGCCGTACCTTTCGCTTGCTCTCCATGCAATTCAAAGCAGAAAAATTCTTCCAACCGTACTTTTACCACTTGCATTGAAACAATGGGTTAATTTCAGAATTGGCCGGGCGGAATTTGATCATCCGATATACCAAAAGACGCAGAAGAGGTTTTAAAGAAAACGAAATCGACCGGTGGGTTTTAGTTCTTGTCTGAACGCTGAAAAATATTGCAGCAGCTTCACTATATAGCCGGTATCACAGTACAATTTTATCGTTTTGAGAATTGAAATAACTTCTAAAGGGTTGATCCAGCAATATAATTATAAAATGTATATGGCAAAGTTGCATCTTATAAAACCTCAAGATTAATTACGCCCGATCAATCACATCGTTATCTATGCGTCACTTATTGGTCACGTTTTTCCACGTTCGTGACGATTTTGTTGCCAATCGATAACTATCGCTTAACGATATCTTAACTATCTTTAACCGATAGTTACCATGGTTACACGGGCGGCCATAGGTAATATATACTTCGTATTAGAGCGGCTGTGGTGGCGCTGTTAATGTAAGCAATGAAAAGGATGAATTGGAATTAGCTCATGACAGTAATTGCTCATTAGTTCTCTCTTCTTTTAGTTCATACGAAATGCTAAGACAAATCATTGAGCAGTTACTATGCCATGAGCAAATTTCAATGTACACGCAAAATTTGTATGAAACAGCCGCCCCCCACAGCCTTTCTATACGAAGTATATATAGATTGAGGTTTTAGTTTTAAGATCGTCCACAAAATGCTCTGTCGCGACAGTCGAGACACGGGAAAAATGACAGATGCAAAAATTAAAATGACGATTACACAAAAATGTTCGACAGTTTTTAAATAAAATTAACAAATCAAATGTCATTTTTGCCGTGTCGCGACACATAGCCGTCTGACGGCGAAACTGAAAACTAAACACCAAACCTCAATCCATTACCTATGGATACGGACGGCTAATAAATAAAAACCGCAAATCCAGCATCAGCAACCACCATAAAATTTTCACCAACATCAAATGGTGAAAAAATATCGTGTACTAAAAAAGAAAAAAACCGCACAAATGTCACAATATCGCAATGCGATCAATTTGACATTCATAATAATAGAAAACAAAATAAAGAAGAGGAAATATAAAGTACAATCGTGCTATAAACACAAAAGATATGTTCAATAAATTTAAACTATTAAAAATTCCGAATAACATTATTACAAATTAAATAAACGAATAAAGGGTACGTAAAAATAGTGTTTCAAAATATAAATTCGGTAAATATTAAATAATAATCAATAAATTATTTTAATAACACGCAGTAATTTGGATAACAAAGCAAAATGAATGAAAATCTACGAATTCGTTCAAATCCAATTGTCGCAAAACTGGCTAGTCCACAATTTCAATCAATATTTTCTGATGATCTGAACAGTTTAATTGCATTGTTTCAAAAATATAAATATGAATTACGTGTTGCGGGTGGTGCCGTCAGGTAAACAGCCTTATTATACATTTCTATCTCTTCTCTATCGTAATTTGAATTCTAATAAATTTATTTTGTTTTGTTTTGTTTTTTTTTTGTTTTTTTATTTGAAACCAATTTCTTTTTAAACCATACCCACAGAGATTTAATTATGAATAAAACTCCACATGACATTGATTTCGCAACAACCGCCACACCAAAACAAATGATTGAAATGTTTACCATCGAAAATATTCGTATGATAAATGTGAATGGTGAAAAACATGGAACCGTAACGCCGCGCATAAATGATAATTCCAATTTCGAAATAACTACGTTACGCATTGATGTTGCAACGGATGGTCGTCGAGCTGAAGTTGAATTTACCACTGATTGGTTGCTGGATGCAAATAGACGCGATTTAACAATAAATTCCATGTTTTTGGGTTTTGATGGAACCGTTTATGATTGGTTTTATGGCTATGATGATTTGTTAGAAAAACGTTGTACATTTGTTGGAAAACCGGATGCACGAATTCAAGAAGATTATTTACGGATATTAAGATATTTTCGGTGAGTGTTTAGGTTATTTTTTTCTTTTGTTTGCTTTCATTGGTTATTTAATTGTTTTAAACGCCCAGGCTATTAATGAATTTCACAGATTTTATGGACGAATCTCTGATGTTCCTGATTCACATGAAGATGCAACTATCGATGCTATTAAAGCCAACATATCCGGCTTGGAGCGTATTAGCGGTGAACGTATTTGGAGTGAATTGAAAAAAATTCTGCAAGGGAATTTTTCTATTGAATTGTTGATTAAATTATTGGATTGTGGGGCACATAAATACATGGGTTCGTTTTAAATATTTCTGAATATTATCTGAATTCCTCCTTTTTTTTTTCGTGGATCATTGAATTAATGGATTCTTAATAATATTTTTTAGGTCTTCCAGAAGTACCGAACATCGATGAATTAGAAAGAATTAAAGTGTGTCGAGATAATTCATTCAAAGATCAGTCATTCCATCCAATAACAATAATGGCAGCGCTATTGCAATCATCGGATGATGCCATTAATTTACATTCACGACTAAAAATGTCAGCATTCGATCGTGATTTAGCTATATTTTTGGCTGAAAATAAAGCAAAAACCAAAGATGTTAATGAATTATTGTGAGTGATCATTGAGATTTAGTTTTGTTTTGTTTTCTATTCTATTCTATTTTCATTTTAGATTTTACCAACGTATGACTTTACATACAATTGGAAATCCAAAACTAATGAAAGAATTCGCATTGGAATTACTAAAATATAACAATAAACGTACGATTTTTGATCAATTGAATGGATGGAATATACCGCAATTTCCTGTGAAAGGTACTCGATTGCTTGAAAATGGTTGTCCATCGGGTATTAAAATGAAATTGGTTTTAAACAAATTAAATGAAATTTGGTCAAAACAACATTTTCAATTAAGTGAAGACGATTTATTGAAATATTTACCGTCAGTGCTCAGCGACGTTGAAGCTACTGGTGATGCTAAGAAGCCAAATAAAAAGAAAAAACTAAATTGAATCATTTTGTTCGTCTATCTATCATCTATCGTAATATTAAACATATTTTGTACATATATTCAATAATTCTGTTTAATTTATATGTATATGCCCAAAAAAAAAGGATAAATAATAAAAACATGAATGTGAATTTGATGAAAACAATTAATTCACTGAAAATCTAACAATAAATACGTTTTAATAATAATATAAGTTGATACTTATATCGTTGTTGAAATATCATAACCGCACCGTAAAGCGCACAACATCGTCGTTGTAGTGCAAAACATATCGTAATGGGTACTTTTTTGATGATCTAAATCTACTCTATATGGTAACGTATTTAATGCGCCACTTTCATATCTTTTAGGATGTTTTGTAATTCCACAACGATGTGCGGTTTGTAGTTATAATAGGTATTTACTTCAACGATGAAATGTGTTCGTCGGCTCTGCATTTACGAATTTATTGTCTTTGAAGATTTATTTGCGTATTTGTGATTGTTTTACTTACGAAATTATGTGATCTTACTTACCATATAATCCATTATCGTTTACTTACGTACGACCATACATGCACAATGGGGGGGAGGGGTGTGTTACCACAGCACCCCCCCCCCTCCCCCTGAGACCCTCTGTCGATTTTGCCGAAAATAGTATCATTTTTCAGGTTTTGAACACAAAATAGTATGTTTTTTAAGTTTCAGAGAACTACCCTACCTCGATTTTGAATAAAATAGTATCTTTTTTAAGGTTTGAGAAAATTACCCTACTTCGATTTCAAAAATACGATTTGCGTACAGCGCGGGTTTTTTGGAAGAATTTGGAGAAAATAGTATATTTTTTCAGTTTCCCAAAAGTCAGCTAAGGGTAAGCCTTTTTTTTGTGAGGCTGTTTTGCAATCGTCGATGGTTCTTGAAAGGTGAGACCGTGTTTTTTTTTTTTTGGTCGTAACTTTTGTCGATGATAAAAATAAAAAAAATACCCTATCTAAATTTTTCAAATGTACCCCTCCCTGAAATCAGAAGCGTGTGCACCTATGCGTACGACCATACGATAAATTACTATTGAAGATCGGTACTGATTTCAGGGGCAGGTGACAAAGGTCTGCCTATATATATGTATATAAGTTTTCAATTTAAAATGAATGTGAGGTTATGTCACTACTGAACGAATTAAACGATCAAACAGGTCCTAGACCTGTTTAGACATTATTTCATTTTTGGAACAAACCTCCGAGATATTTATGCATAAACATGTTTGTTTGCCCCACAGCCACAGTATTTGTTTTTTTTTTTTACATTAGCCACGCCTCTTTGGTCTTTTTGCAACCCAATTTTACATTGCTCTTAACCTATAAGATCATGGGTTTTAGTTTAAGTATTGACCACTCATATCGTTAGTGTGTACTGGCAAAATCGTTTTTGTTTCATAAAATCTATGAAGCAGAAAGAGAAAAGTAATGTTGTTTTGCCAGTCTTCACTACCGCCTCTAGCGTATGATGTACGACAACATTCAGTCAAAACATGATCTATACTTACGACAAATACGAGATACAAAATATAGGTCACCTGAAGAGCTGGTGACAAACATGACGACTACAGCGCAAACATTTTTCTCCTTTTTCCCCCTATATTTCTATTGTATTATGTGATGACGTGATGCGCTAAAATAACGAAATCAGCGTAATCATGGCTCGTCAGATGACCTATACTCTCAGGGGGTGGATAATAACATCCCCCGCGTGTATCTATGATTGCAACTAGACGTGAGGGGTTTTACCCCCTGATTTTTGAGAATAAAAAAAAATTATATCGAGAGATTTTTACTCTGAAGAGAGGAAGTGAAGACCTTTGGTTTGTAGGTCGCTCGTTTTTAGTTTGGAAGAGTGAAGACCTTTTTTTTAGTTCTCTCACGTTTAGTAAAGATTTTCTTTCTTTTTTCTGCTCTCACATTTTCGATTGAAATCTATCTCCCTTCCATAAAACAAAAGCGTTGGTTGCGTTGCAATGCTCGTTGCAGTTTCATATATTGCCTATTGGGAAGTGGGAACTTTGGTCAGAAACTTTTCTTCTTTTACTTCATTTTTGAAAAAAATCAAGTATTGGTTTGGAACATTTTTATTTTCTTTGCGTTCTTTTGGAAACACCCGAAAACATTACGATATGTGAATGTGAAATAATTAAAACCACACAAATGTCATAATATCGGCTACGCCACTTGAATTGCTAAGCGGGTCAATTTGACATTCATAATAGAAAACAAATTAATAATAAAAAGTAGCCAAACAACACTTGGAAATAAAAACACAATGTTCACTAAATTCAAATTAATAACAAATAAACTAACAGACATATTACAAATTAATTCGACGAATAAGGCAAGTGGAAAAATAATCATTAAAAATTAAATATGTTTAAATAACCTTAAATTTGTAGTTTGTGCAGGGCATTTTCTCACGCACTATAACAACCATTTCACCAACGCCAACTCATTTTATAGAAAAACATTCAGAAACATTTTTGAGATTACGAACAGCAGATACAAATCTAAGAATTCGTTCAAATCCAATTATTACAAAACTAGATAGTCCACAATTTCAATCAATATTTTCTGAGGATGTGAACAGTTTAATTGCGGTATTTGAAAAATATCAATATGAATTACGTGTAGTTGGTGGTGCGGTCAGGTAAATAGTTTTTATTATTCTGTTTTTTTTTTACTTAAATTTGAAATTTATTATTATTTATTTATGGTTATGTTCTGTTTTCGGTAAGTGGGCGAGCCTGAGCCAATTCAGATTTCTCATTTCTTAACACGTACACTCTCAGTGAATCGCCAGTTGGCTCAGCGCATCTATTTCACTTTACCAAAACAAGATCACTTTTATAATTCGATGTTTAATTGAACCAAATTTATTTCTAATCATATATAGAGATTTAATTATGAATAAAATTCCACACGATCTGGATTTTGCCACAACCGCCACACCAGACCAAATGATTGAAGTGTTTTCAAGCGAAAATATTCGTATGATCAATTTCAATGGTAAAAAACATGGAACCATCACGCCACGCATTAACGATAATTCCAATTTTCAAATAACAACATTACGCACTAATGTTAAAACAGACGATGGTGAAACGGAAGTTCGATTTACCACTGATTGGTTGCTGGATGCAAATAGACGTGATTTAACAATAAATTCAATGTATTTGGATTTCGATGGAAGCGTTTATGATTGGTTTTATGGTTATGATGATTTATTAAAGAAACGTTGCGTATTTGTTGGAAAACCGGATGCACGAATGGAAGAAGATTATTTACGGATATTAAGATATTTTCGGTGGGTGTTTAGGTTTTTTTTTTTTTTTTTGCTTTCATTGGTATTTAATTGTTTTAAACGTCCAGCTATTAATGAATTTCACAGATTTTATGGACGAATCTCTGATGTGCCTGATTCACATGAAGATGCAACTATCGATGCTATTAAAGCCAACATATCCGGCTTGGAACGTATTAGCGGTGAACGTATTTGGTTTGAATTAAAAAAAACACTGGAAGGAAATTTTTCTATTGAATTGTTGATTAAATTATTGGATTGTGGGGCACATAAATACATGGGTTCGTTTCAAATATGTCTGAATATTATTTGAATTCTCCTTTTTTTTCTTCGTGGATAATTTGAAATAATGGATTCTTTATAATATTTTTTTAGGTCTTCCAGAAGTACCGAACATCGATGAATTAGAAAGAATTAAAGTGTGTCGAGATAATTCATTCAAAGATCATCCATTTCAACCGATAACGATATTGGCAGCACTATTGCAATCATCGGATGATGCTATGAATTTAAATTCACGATTGAAACTTTCAATATACGATCGTGATTTATCTATATTTTTGACTGAAAATAAAGAAAAAACCAAAGATGTTAATGAATTATTGTGAGTGGGTCAATGAAATTTAGTTTTTGATTAATTTGAAAAAAGTAAAAACAAAAAAATGTGTTTTTTTTTTAGATTTTATCAACGATTAACCTTACACAGCATGGATTCTAATATAAAACGAATGAGGGAATACGTTTTAGAATTATTAAAATATAACGATAAACGTACGCTCTTTGATCAATTGAATACATGGATAATACCAAGATTTCCATTGTCAGGTATTCGATTGCTTGACAGTGGTTGTCCACAGGGCAAAATATATAAATATGTCCTCAGAAATTTAAAAGAAATATGGTCGAAAAGTAATTTTGAATTGAGTGAAGATGATTTACTGAAACATTATCCATCGGCACTTGATGAAGTCGTCGCGTTTATTGATAATAAAAAGAAAAATAAATCGAAAAAACTAAGTTGAATAAAATTTTCAGATATAGTTTTAATTTGAGATTAAAATTATTATTTATCTAAACAATTATCTATATTTTTTTCTTTATTATGAGAAAAATGGATAAAAGCGATCTTTCGTTTGATGAAAGTTTAGTAAACTTTTGTTATGGATTCCAGCATAGGTAATTTAGATAGGGTATTTTTTTTTTTTATCATCGACAAAAGTTACGACCAAAAAAAAAAAAACGGTCTCACCTTTCAAGAACCATCGACGATTGCAAAACAGCCTCACAAAAAAAAGGCTTACCCTTAGCTGACTTTTGGGAAACTGAAAAAATATACTATTTTCTCCAAATTATAGTCGACGATTGATTGCAAAATCGATCTAAAAATAAACTAGCGACCAAAAAAAAAAAAAAACGGTCTTCAGTTTGAGATAGGGTAATTTTCAAAATCGAAGTAGGGTAGTTTTCAGAAACTGAAAAAACATACTATTTTCTATTCAAAACCTGAAAAACATACTATTTTCTGTTCAAAACCTGGAAAAAGATACTATTTTTCGCGGAAAGAGGTTAAGATTTTTTTCAAATCTCAGGGGGGGGTAACACCCCCCTCCCCCCCCATTGTGCATGTATGGATTCCAGCTTTTACTGATCTACATTCACATCATAGATCTGCATGGTATCCCATACTACCATAAAAAAAATGGTATGAAAATATACCAAAAGTAAAAATGGTATGAAAACATACCATTTAATTATATGTCAATTATGTAAATAAAGGGTGCTGCCAATGGCAGTACAATGTCGGATATTGGTCATTACCCAACCAAAAGATGCAGAAACTAAAGTCCTCGTAAAAATAAACATTTTTATTGGCAGTACTCTTTATTTATAATATAATTATTTTTTTTTTGAACTATTTCGTTTTTGGGTCGTGGCACTCAATTTTCTTTTTTTACATATTGAGTTGGAACTCGGGTGTGGCCGGACGGATTTGGAAGGTGAATATACAAAAAGACGCAGAATTAAATTGAGTCCGTATTTTGAGTTTCGATTTTGTGCATTTGAGTCCCGATTTTATGCCATGTGAATGTACCCCATGTAGTTAATCAATGACGACCAGCTCTCTAAGTCGTTACGACCAATATAAGGTCCCTATTTTGGAGTCCTATTAGTCGTACCTACCATTTAGAAAGTATTTGTGGTCGCAATGTCGAATTGCTGACTATTGTTTTTACTTATTAGACGATCCAACTAAAGTATAGGCATACGTGCATCAAAACTAGAATGTATTTCCTATTTTCACGTGCTATTAGACGGCGCTACTATTAGGACGTGAACACAAGTATTAATTTCTAATTTTTTCGCCTAATATTGGACTACTTAGTCGGGCCCCGTCTATTAGACAATATTAATAGTCGGAGATTCGACATCACGACCATAATTACGTCTATTTAGTCCTGGCGTGCTTTTGGAAATATTTTTGGTCTAATTAGTTGGGAACTGTCTGCAATACGACTATTTAGGGCGTGGTACAGAAATAAACGCCTTATTTATTCTCTTATATTTATTGAGACATGACTGAAAAAATGATTTCGATAAATTTCTCACTATTTTAAATTATATATTTTGCCTCAAATAACCTATACTTAAAATCTCAAAAATATTGTAAATTTAATCTTTTCAAAATTGCTTGGTGTATGTGTATTCAATTAACTTTTATAATTTTCTAAATACCGAAATAAAAAATTATTGAAAAAAACGAAAAATTTTGTTATCAAAGTGCCGACCAATTTTGTTACTTGAGGTAGCCTAAGAAATTTTTGAAAATGTTTCGAGATATAATTTCGCATCAGAAAAGTTAACTGCGATTAATCCGTTCGTCTTGTCAGCGGATGACTTTTCGAATTATTACTATTGGGCAAGTGGCCTAGCGTAGCCGTGGCCTTAATAACATGTCCTAATTTGTCCGATAAATATACTTTTGTCCTATACGTTTGACAAAGTTAACATTTATTGTTATTTGGTTATTGGTATTTTGTTTTCAGAATTATGTATTTGTGAACTGTGAAAACCAATTATGACAAAAAACAAAATCAAAAGAGAAGACGTTTATAGATAATCACTGAATAAAATTACATAAAGTAAGTCTTTTAACTCTTCGGATAAATTAGGACAGATTATAAATATTTTTCGGACATGTAGGACATATTAAGGCCATGCTAGGACACTGATGGTCCAATAGTCCTAATTCGAAAAGTCGTTCGCTGGCGAAACGGACGTGTGATTAATGAAGTTAAGATCAGTTCAGCTTCGCTAAGGTTTTATTTTGCTTGCAAATTCTAAACCAAATATTTAAATGGTGTAAAATCTGCTCTAGATAAGTGACATTTCTGCTTTATGCAGATCAAA
>JAABKK020058046.1:0-10006 GCA_011634745.2 Catotricha subobsoleta
GTTAAAATGCATTTTTATACTTGAAACATACGACGCGACGTCTGGCGGAATAAAAAGTTTTGCCAACGTCTATAGACATTGGCCAAACTATGTTTCCGCCAGACGTAGCGTCGTATGATTCAGGTATAAAAATGCATTTTGACACGGCGATAATAAGGGGAATGACTATTTACCACCCAAAAAGCACTCAAAAGAGTGATACTTAATTTTATTTGTTAAATTTTCTCTTTGTGAGAAAGCTTTCTCAGTGAGAAAGCTATGTAAAGTAAAATAAACTATTTTCTCTCTTTGCCAGAAGCTTCATATGGCTATATTAGTTTTATTGATATCATGATTTCCCCCGCTAGGGCTTCGTTTGCAAAATAAAAAATATTAATTTAATTAAAATTATTATTAAAATTGAAATTAATCACACGCCCTATTACCCTACCTCGATTTTGGGCAAAATATAGTGTATTTCCATACAGCACGATTTTTCTCGTGATTTGTTTGCGTATTGGTTACAAATAGTATCTTTCTCAAGTGTCCTAAAGTTCTGCAAAGTTTTCATTTGCTGTTAAGTTGAAAAATACATACATATATTTTTTTCACTGAAACATTAACCGCGCCCTCCGTAGAAAAAAAAAAGTGTGAATGTGATCAACTTATCTATATTTTATCAGTTTTTTCTTTGCTATATATGTCACGCTACAGGTTTGTTTCAAAAGATAAAAACCAATTTTTTTTAATATTTAAAATGTTTCATATAGAGTATTATTTCTCTAAAGATATTCCACAGTTATTAATGCCGACTGCTAAATCATTGTCTTTGTCCTCAATTGCCAACAATATGGTGAACAAAAGAACGGAACGGCATTTTTATTTTCTTACATATAAATAGAAAATGGTAAAGAAATTTGTCTTGCAATATTTATATGATGACTAAAACAAATCATATATTTTTAATATTCAATTTTATATTTATGTACTTATATTGTATATGATATATTTATTTCAAGTCATTATATGATTAAATACAATTGAATTAATTAATCATCAATTATTGTTTTATCTTGCGAATGAATTATTCTATCAGCTGGACACACCTCAATTGAACTCTTGAAATCGAAAACATTTGTAATCAAATGACCAGAATTTGGCTTCTTAAAGCCCAATATTTTTAGTTCATCAAATGATTTGGGATTGCTAGGAACAATATCATTATTATCTTCGTTCTTTCCATTCGGATTACCAATAACTTGTATTGATAATTTCCGTTCGTTTTTTCCATAATGTTGTAAATAAAATTCTAAAAATTCGTCTTGTGTAATGGTTCGTAAAATATCTACTTCCTGTTGAGTTCTATCAAAAACATAATCATCACTTATAATTTCAGTCCAATTTCTACCAAGGTAGTAAAACAACTCGTCATCCTCGGCTAGTTTTGTATTTACAAGTGAATTTTTATATTTCTCAAAATCAGCATTTGACATAATTTTTATGATCGAAATAAGCTCCTTTCGAAAATTTTCAATTCTTTCATCAACATGTTCAGCACAAAATTTACTTTCTTGCGAATTTATTTGAATTAAATACCCAGGTATGTTCCGATTATACATTGCACCACACGAAATATAATATCCCAATTGCTCTTTTGTTCGCAGTATATCATGTAAATGTTCCGTGGCGATTGTCATTAAAAGTTCGACTAAAACTCTTGAACGAAAGGATATTGGAAAAACTTCATAATAATTTTCAATTGCGGTGTTCACATTGGTAGAATTGAATGAACCGCATCGCAAATAACTTGCGCCTGATGGAATTTGAAAAGCTCGCATTTCAATAGAGAACATCTGTAAAAGACAAGCAAACAAAAATGAATCTTGTTGTTAAGCATACACAAAAGCCTAAGTCACAACTCACATCTTTAATTTTGGAACAATTTAAATTCCTTAAGATGTTAGCCATTGCTTGTTGGGCTGTATCTTCAATTAAGTTGCCTTGCATGATTGATTTGATTTTCATTTCTTCAAAAAACTCCTTACAAAAAACAATGAAGTTCTCTAATTTGATTGTTTTTGTTGTGTGATATAAGTCAATCAATGGAACATGATTTTCTTCAGTTATGCTGGATCGTAAGTTGTAAGCTAACGTTAATACATCAAGAAGCATATTTTCATAATTCTTCAGTTCTTGCTCAACAATCATAAGAAATTCTTCCTCGGTCACATCTTTACACAACTTGATCATTTGCTTTGTAATTATATCTACTAAAATATTAAGTTTTTGGTTGTATCCATAAATCTAATCAAAAAATGAACAATTACATTAATATGTTTTATATAACATATTTTAATAAAGCATCAGAAATAATTACGCACATATAATATTAGTCCTTTTCCGTTAGCGTAGCAATCATATCTTAATCCAGCTACAGTTGCGGGATATAATTGTTCAACAAGGTGATATCTCAACAAAGCAGAATACAAATTCATCATAACTACACTGAAAATAGTTTAATAAATTTTATGTTCATTATACGTATTATGGAAATTCTAACACTAAAATTGAATTTGGTATTACTTTTCTGTTGTAAACATTGCGTGTGGACTCATAAAGTAAAAATCATAATAAGCGGTCGGTCTTAAAAACTTGTCATCTTGTCGAAACCACAATTCGCATAAATCATTTTCGAAAATTTTCGTTGGAAACTTAGCCAATGGCTTAGATTTATTGTGAAATATTGTAAAGTCATCGGCAATATATGGACTTGATTCTGGTAAACTAAACTCAGGAAGTGGCATAGCATTTCGCCACATATTCAACCACTCAGTAGGAATGTCACGTTCGTAATATTCTGTACCGAACCACTTTTCTTTCAAGTCAAATTTAACATTTTTGTCATACAAGTGGGGTGAACTGATGATTATATTAAATTTCGGTTGATTGATTTGATCAATTACGCTTCGAATTGCATCTTCATCGTATTCAAAGTACAAACAGTCACCATTTAAAATATATTTGGATGGATATTGTTTTAAATTTTTAACTAGTCTTTCGGCATTACTGGGTGCATACGTATCATTAAAAAAACGAAAATGTGTTTCTTTAATATGTTGCCATTCAGAAAACAGTTCCTTATTTGGTCCAATGGATTTTAAAAACCGTATATAGGAAAAGATCGACTCTAGGATCTGAAGTTAAAAGAAATATTTCAAGTACATAATTATAATAAGTTTCGCGTTAATATTGGTTTATTAATATAATATTTACTTCATTTAAATGTGAAAATCCATTATCCGTAACATTAACATTAATTTTGAATAATGTGAATATGGAATTCGATTCTTGAACGCTAACAGTCAGCTGATCAGCCCATAATTTTTTTCTTAAATAACTTAAAAGGCTGCCACTGCCTTTAGAACGTAGAATCTTAGCAATATAATTGTGGGGCTTCGATTTAAATTCCTGCAAATAAATTGATTCTCGTTAATCCCAATTTGACGAGGGAATAATTTAGACCACATAGTAAATAATATTTTATAAACAAACATGCAGTAATGATGGTAAGCACCAGGTCAAATTAATTTCAGTTGCATTTCCTACGGGTTTAACGAAAAATACTTTTTCAGAAAATTTCGGATGAAAAGCATTTTTGTGTGAAAACATAGAAAAATCATCGGGAGGAAGTTCATTGTTCTGAATGGTTGAAAAATGTTTAATCGCAAGTTCCTAAAAGTTATATAAACGAAATTATGAATTCATATTAGAATTAATAATTGAAAAAATGCATTACCTGTAACTCATCTAAAGAGAATCTTGCCTGTAAACACAAGTACATTCTGTGTGCTGAATAATGTCGCTTCCAAAAGTCATGAACCTTCTGGTATAAAGTGTCATCATCGATATTTTCCTTCAAAGTTTTCAAGTTACCGGAACGAAATGTGCTAGACGGATGATTCGGTTCACCTAATGAGAGAATTAAGTGATCTTGTCGATAAGATTCCCATTCTGTGGTTGTTGAAAACTTAGACTCCAATGTTTCTCTTGCTGTGATTAGTGAATTTTTTAACATCAATGGTCTTTTCAAAGAATGTGAAAATATATCCAATGCACCGTCAAAACTTTGCTCGTGTATGGAGAAAGTGTATGTAGTTGTCTCCACATCAGTTATATTAAAAAAATATCCACCACCTTTTGAGAGGTATTCACTGTATTCATTCTCAGTATTATATTTTTCCGAGCCCATGAAAATTACATGATCTACGAATTGAGAGATTCTGTGTTATTGATTATTATGTCTTAATGTATTCATGGTAAATTATTTAAATAATGTGACAAATTAATCAAATTGCCTTCATTCTACTTACCCAATAAATGAGCTAAACCCTGAACATCTCGTGGATCGCTAAATGAACCAACGTTAACACATAAACTACATACAGCTAATTTCTCTTCATCGATATTTTTATTACATTCGTCATTTTTTTCTTTATCTGTTGACGACGATGATGAGTCAGTGTTTGCGCTATCACTTTTTTGTTTTTCATTATTATGCGCAATGGCAGACACTGGATCGGAAATAAGTAGTACTTTTAATCTATTATTTAAGAGAATTATGCGATAGCTTTTCTTGTCATTCTCAGCTTTAACCGGTGTTTCCATAATTACAATAACAGATATTTACACGATTTAATGATTTTAGTGATAATGTTCAACTACTTCACAATATTTATTCTTAATATCTTTTAAAGGACTCTTTACCTAACGCACCGGAGAGTGACTAAACTGTTTTCACAGGTTTTCAATGAATTAGGTTTTGAGTTCTAATTGAAACTGAATTTACTCTAAGAATTGCTCCAGTATTTATACTGAATTAAGTAGGTGTCAACCTAACAGAGTGGGAGCAATTCTGAGAATTGTTTTATTGATTCAATATCTATCTCTTGTTTTTGTCAACTGTTACACAACTGTTCGATACTCTAGAGAGATAATGATGGCTTAAAACGTCATTAACTAGCCAATCACAACGTAGCGATCTTGATTATAAACTGCGTTGTAGCAGAACGTATAGACGAGGTGATAATCGTGTAGGATTACCAGAGAGAATGAGATGAAATATAGAATAACTTAAAGAGTGACGAGTTTATCTTTTATAATTGTAGTATGTTTATTGTTTATCCACCAAGTGTGCACGTACTCTACTGGATCAAAGACAAAACAAGATTATAAATTCAACTTTCCAACTTCCAACTTGGTGTGAACCAACAAAAGTCATGTACATACTTTATCATACGGGCGAGGCTGAAGCATAACTTAATGCGTTAAATATCTACATTATTATATTAGCGCCTAGTATTAGTTATATCGTAAAACAGTGTAATAATGAAAACTAAAGTGTTAGATGTCGACCTCGTTTAGATTATTTAAATTGTAATATTATGTAATTCACAAAATAAAACAAAAATAATGAATTCAGAGTTAGCAGATACAGCACTCTCAATAATTTCATAAAAAAATATGTATGACAGCAAGTGAGATAGAACATACAAACTTTGAAAGAGAGATGAGTTTATCTTTTACTACGAAATTTTCGATTTAGGTGTAAGTATATTCAAAATTTTAGGATTTTAAACTTTATTTTAATAATGAAATAAAACTGAAAGAGTAGTAAATCTCTCAATTTTAACATTCTCGGACAATATTTTGCTGATAAATATTTAGCTGATCATAGCAAAAAGCCGAAACATGTTCTGAAATAAAACATTAATTTTTATGCAATAAAAAGGTCTAAAATTTTTAATTATCGATGACTTATTGAATATTTCGGAACCTCAGAATGAATTTCTTATTATGTATTTTTAAGGTGTTTCTTAAAAAAATATTTTTAGAACAAAAGAAAATCGTGAAGAAATTTCTCTTGCAAAGTGAATAGAACAAATCATTTTATTTTATTTACTTATTTATTTGAATCATGTTAAGTATTACATATTTTATGTAATATTTGTGAAGATTACAGTATGTATTGTCATTGAATAGGTACTTTGTACATATCCTCTGGTATTTGCAGACCGCAATAAACAAGATAGCCTATTATCGTATAAATGAACGGGAATATAAAAATAAAACGAAGTTCAACTTAAGAATAGATTATTATTAATAATCAATATTAATTTATTTTATTCATTATTAATGTGTTCAATGTACATCCTTTCACCTACTGAATGCTGGTACGACCGACGGCCAAATACAATATGATGATATTATATAATATTTACACATTAACATATTTATTATATTTGTTCAAAGTCCTTATACAATTGAATTAATTAACCATCAATTTTTAGTTTATCTTGCGAATAAATTATTTTATCAACTGGACACACCTCAAGAGTACTTTTGAAATCGAAAAGATGTGTAATCAAATGACCAGAATTTGGCTTCTTAAAGTCCAAAAATTTTAGTTCATCAAATAAATTGGAATTGGTAAGAACAATAGCACCATTATCTTCTTTCTTTCCACTCGGATTGCCAATAACTTGTACTGATAATTTCCGTTCGTTATCTCCATAATGTTGTAAATAAAATTCTAAAAATTCGCCTTGTGTAATGGTTTGTAAAATATCTATTTCTTGTTGGTTTCTATCAAAAATATACTGATCAGTTATAATTTCGGTCCAATTCCTACTAATTTCATATAAGAGGTCTTCATCATCGGCTAGTTTAATTTTCAAAAGTGAGTTCTTATATTTTTCAAAATCGGCATTTGACATATTTTCTATGATCGGAATAAGCTCCTTTCGAACATTTTCAATTTTTTCGTCAACATCTTCAACGGAAAATTTACTTTCCTGCGAACCGATCTCAATAAAATAGCCATGTTTGTTCTGATTGTATATAACACCAAACGACATATAACATCCCGATTGCTCTTTTGTTCGCAATATATCAAGGAAATGTTCTCTGAAGAATATCATTAAAATTTTGACTAACACTCTTGAACGAAAGGATATTGGAATAACTTCATAATAGTTTTCAATTGCGGTGCTTACATCAGCGGAACTGAATGAGCTACATCGCAAATAACTTGCACCTAAAGGAATTTGAAAAGTTCGCATTTCAATTGAACATATCTGTAAAAGGTAAGCAAAATGAAGTAATCTCTTTCATAGTTTTACATAATCAAAACTCACATCCTTAATTTTGGAACAATTCAAATTCTTTAAAACAGTAGCTATTGCTTGTTGGGCTGTATCTTCAATTAAATTGCCTTGCATGATTGATTTAATTTTCATTTCTTCAAAAAACTCCTTACAGAAAACAATGAAATTCACTAATTTGATGGTTTTTATTGTGTGATATAAGTCAATCAGAGGAAAATGATTATCTTCAGTTATGCTAGATTCTAAGTTCTCAGCTAATGTTAACACATCAAGAAGCATATTTTCATATTTCTTCATTTGTTGCTCAACAATCAATTGAAATTCTTCTTTGGTCATATCATTAGCTAATGTGCTCAGATACCTAGTAATTACATCAACAAGTATGTTAAGCTTTTGGTTGTACCCGGAAATCTAATCAAGAAAGAAACAAGTATATTATAATTTTTATTAAACATAATTGAATTAGGCAGCAGAAATAATTAAGTACTTTTAATATTAGCCCTTTGTCTGCAGCGTAGCAAAAAAATGTTAATCCAGCTGCTGTTGCGGGATATAATTGTTCGGCAAGATGATATTTAACCAGAGCAGAATACAAATTCATCATAACCACACTGAAAATAATTTAAAAATTAAGTACTTAGAAAATACTGAAATGATTATTGGTATTACTTTTCTGCTGTATTCATTGCATGTGGACTTATAAAATAAAAATAATAATAAGCGATTGGACGTAAAAAAATTTCATCTTGTCGAAACCATAATTCGCATACATCGTTTTCGAAAATTTTCGTTGGAAACTTCGCCAATGGCTTAGATTTATTTTGAAATATTGTAAAGTCATCGGCAATATATGGACTTGGTTCTGGTAAACTAAACTCAGGAAGCGGCTTAGCATTTCGCCACATATTCAACCACTCAGTAGGAATGTCACGTTCGCAATATTCTGTACCGAACCAATTTTCTTTCAAGTCAAATTTAACATTTTCGTCATACAAGTGGGGTGAACTGATCATTATATTAAATTTCAGTTGATTGATTTGATCAATTACACTTCGAATTGCATCTTCATCGTATTCAAAGTACAAATAGTCTCCATTTAAAATGTATTTCGATGGATATTGCTTTAAATTTTTGACTAGTCTTTCGGCATTACTGAGTGCATACGTATCATTTGAAAAATGAAACTGCATTTCTTTAATATGTTGCCATTCAGAAAAAAGTTCCTTATATGATCCAGTGGACTTTAAAAAGCGTATATAGCAGAAAATCGACTCTAGGATCTGAAGTTAAAAGAATTTTTTTAATTACATTAAATTATTTTCTCGTTAACAGTTCTATTTTAAGAAATATTTACTTCATTTAAATGCAAAAATCCACTATCCGAAACAATCATATTAATTTTGAATAATGTGAATATAGAATTCGATTCTACAACGCTAGTCAGCTGATCAGCCCATAATTTTTTTCTTAAGTAACTTAAAAGGCTACCTTTGCTTTCGGAACGCAGAATCATAGCAATAAAATTGAGCGGCTTCGATTTAAATTCCTGTAAATAAATTGATTCTCGTTAATCTAAATTTTATGAGTAAATAATTTTATTTAACAAACATGCAGTAATGACGGTAAACACCAAGTTAAATTAATTTCAGATGTATTTCCTACGGGTTTAACGAAAAATACTTTTTCAAAAAATTTCGACTGAAAAGCATTTTTGTGTGAAAACATAGAAAAATCATCGGGAGGAAGTTCATTGTTCTGAATGGTTGAAAAATGTTTAATCGCAAGTTCCTAGAAATTTTATAAATAAAATTATTAATTCGTATTAGAATTAATAATTTCACAAACGTATTACCTGTAACTCATCTAAAGAGAATCTTGCCTGTAAACACAAGTACATTCTGTGTGCTGAATAATGTCGCTTCCAAAATTCATGAGCTTTCTGGTATAAAGTGTCATCATCGATATTTTCCTTCAAAGTTTTCAAGTTACCGAAACGAAATCTGCTAGATGGATGATTCGGTTCACCTAATGAGCGAATTAAGTGTTCTTGTCGATAAGTATCAGATTCTGCGTTTGTTAAAAATTTAGACTCCAATGTTTCACTTGCTGTTATCAATGAATCCTTTAATAACAATGGTGCTTTAAGAGACTGTGAAAATCTATCCAATGCACCGTCAAAATTTTGATCGTAAATGGAGAAAGTGTAAGTAGTTGTCTCGACATCAGTTAAATTATAATAATATCCACCACCTTTTGAGATGTATTCACTGTATTCATTGTTAGTGTTATATTTTTCCGAGCCCTTGAAAATTACATGATCTGCGAATTAAGAGATTCAGTGTTATTAATTTTTATGTCATAATGAATATTTGAATATGGTGAATAATAAAACAATTGCCTTCATTCTGCTTACCCAATAAACAAACCAAGCTCTGGACATCTCGTGGATCGCTAAATGAACCAACATTAACACATAAACTACATGCAGCTGATTTCTCTTCATCGATATTTTTATTACATTCGTAATTTTTTTCTTTATCTGATGACGACGATGATGAGTCAGTGTTTGCACTTGAAGTTTTTTGTATTTCATCATAATGCGCATCGGCAGACACTGGATCAGAAATAAGTAGTACTTTTAAGCCATTATTTAAGAGAATTACACGATAGTTTTTTTTGTCAATCGCAGATTTTTCCGGTGTTTCCGCAATAGCAACAACGGACATTTTTATCAATTATTTATTTTTTCAATAGTGTTCTAAAAATGTTGTTTATCTTTATATTATAATAGTTAGTTCTTTTATGACTTTTGTTACTTTAGTGATTTTAATTAGAAATGAAATAAATATATCACTTTATTTTCA
>JAABKK020058048.1:0-10005 GCA_011634745.2 Catotricha subobsoleta
CTACAAGATCCACTACAAGTCCTTTGTAATTTAAATTTTAAATTCTCCCACTGTCCTATCTCAAAAATTCTTACTCACACATTATTAAGTTTTGTAATGTGTTTTCAAATTATACACAAAATAATATTTAAATAAAATTTGATATGCATGATAAGTATTATATATTCGTACGATCAAATAAAATATAAATAAAAAAAATTGCTTTATGATGTCTACTGGATGTAACATAAATTTTTAATAAAAATTATAAAATGTATAACGTTTTTCAAAGCAAGTACTTGTGCAGTGAAAGCAAGTACTAAATTCAACCAATAAACAAGTGCGCCACAAATATTATTAAGAATCTACAAACAAGGTCAAATTTAAATTTTCTCTGTTTTTAGTTGAAGTTTCATTACATTCACAGAATGTTAAAGAGGCAATATTATTGTAGATAATTTTATAACACACTGCGGTACTTCTACTTATAATATATATAAATCTGTATGATGTACATAATATAATATAATCCAAAACTATATAGAACAGAGCTTATAATAAAAAGCTATTGAGTTGGTTCATCGTCAACCCTTTCTTCTTGCTACCTTCCAAATGGCTGTGTATGTGTATGTATTTTGAGATGATGTGAAATTTGGGATTATGTTAAATTTCATTCCCTCATGTGGATGCTATTATCTGCATGTTTTATATTATACAAGGACGAGAATACAAACATATAATAAGTATGCTCTATAATACTTTAGTCTATTTCTGTATAGTTGAAATAAGTATGGTTTAGATCCATTTATAAGAATATATACATAATACATATGTATAATATAACATTATAATAAAACTATAAAATAGTATAAATTTTTACTACATCAATCTAATATCTAAGGTCTACACTATGTGTAACAGCAGCACTTGATTGTATATAAATACATAATATTGATGCTATTTTAGTGATGGGTAGATTTAGGAGGATTGAACTAGGTTTGGGTAATATCAAAATCTAAAAAGGTGTAGCTGCCAGCATACTGACGAGTGACATAGAATTTGAGATAAAAATTTAGACAAAAAAAAAGAAGAAGAATACTTTCAAAAAGCATTTTTTTTTTTCTTTTAGACGTACCTACCTGATGTTGATGTTGATGGTACAGACGAAAATTTTATATAAATCTTAAACGTAATATCGTTTAAATGTTGAACATTTTACGAAAAAGAACCATAAAATAGAAACCGTATATATGAGAAAAGATAAGGAAGGCTGTGTCATAGTATACATAAACTTACTGTCATTTATTTGACTGGAATTTTCTCGGTTTAAAAAAAAAAAAAAAATAAGAAGAACAATTCAAATTTATGGTACGTGATGGCATATAGAAAGTTTAATGGTTCATTTCGCTTCAATTGTTATTTGAAAACTATTTGGAGTGTGAAAATAAAGAAGTGAAAAAATATAATAGCGATTAGGAGGTTAGAAGGAGTTACCCGTTGAGGTTAATTTATGGAATAATTCTTTTATATTTTAGGTTCTACGTAAAGCATTTTTTCACGTTTAATATTAAGTATTTCTAATCCATTTATATGGAATAACGAAATATTTTTGACTTAATGAACCAAAGTCATAAAAATGCTAGTACGTTTATTGAGAAAAGAAAGTAACGGAAAATTTCATGTAAAAATCGCTCAATCAAAAGTGTTTTAAATAATATTTATTTACATGCCAGCTGATGGTAAATGTTTATTATTATAATTTATCTTAAATATAAAGATTGAGAAATAAAACCAAATATAAAACAATTAAGCTGACTAGAATCTTTCATGGTAAAAAAAATGAAATAAAAATAAAACAAAAACGTGAACAAAATTCAACGCTTATAAAAAGCAAGGACTGCATAATTTAATTTTAAAATACAATATTGTGTTGTGTCAGCACAACAAATAAATCTTGTTTTAATGTACAAAGTATAACTAGTTAGATACTCTAAGAGTGTATTGTACTTTTTAGCAAAATCAAGGCCATTCATACATTACGTAAAAAAAAATGAAATAAAATATATATATTATATAGGTATGTATTGTATATAAAATTATTAAACAAAAGTTACATAAGTACCTACTCCGGCATTATTTACAATAGATAGTTGTGTATATGTGAGTTATAGAAAATATAAATAGACCCACCATCGCAACAATTATATTTTTGTAATAAAATATTTGAAAAAGATATATTTGCGATGCTGTCACTAATACAACTATATTTAGATAAATAAATCAACATAAATAACAAGCTTTTGTTTACTGGTTATTAGTGGTTTCCTCTGTTTGTTTGTCATGCTTAAATGCCTCGCGGGTGTATATTTTATGCATACGTCACTGACCAGTCATATATAGTTTGTTTTATTGTTATTAAAAATGCAATACCTACACACATATATTATTTATTTATAATATTAGTACAGTAGACCATTTCGAAACTGGAAAATTTCGGACAGATTAGAGAATTTTGTATACTAAGCGAAACTATATGATTTATTTATGATTTCAGTTTCAAGGTTTTTCACTTAATAGGTTGCGTTAAGAATGAAAGCTCTTTATTTGGCATGATACATGAAACAAATCGACTCCCTAACTCGATTTCATAAAAATAAATTAGAAATTAGAATTCACGCCCTGATTTTCGAGTTTACCCAGTTCAGTTTAGATAGATTTTACTGTTCAAAAACACAAATAATAATAACAATGAAAAAAAAAACGCATTTATTATTGTTCGTTCCACTTAAAAAAATCAGCAAAAGAAATGTCAATTACAAAATACGAACTATTTATACATTCATTACTCATAGGGTAATTTAAATAATAAGGAATATATAAAGTAGGTAGCGGACAATCCATACTTTTCTTGTTTAAATTTTCATAATAAGTTTCATATTTTCTGCTTATCAATAAAAATAAATGTTTAATGACGATATTTACCGATACATATACCTACTTATAAGTAAAACCTTAACTAATGGTTGTCATCAGCCATCGTCAACAACGACAACCATTATTATTGTGTGCATATCTAAGTATAATGTACAGAACAGAAATAAAAGACAATCAACATTAAAATCAAATGCAATTACAATCATGTCACGATAATAACTGGTTTTCTAGAAAAACACGACTAAGTAAAAAATTAATGGTATTTTAATAACAATTCGTTTTGGCATAGTGTGGGTTGGATGAAAATCGTTGGTAGTTTCTGTTGTAAATATTATTGATATTAGATTGGTAATAGTTTTAATACAATTTTAATATTCATATAAGGTAATAATGTGCAGAATGCGGCTTATATTGATCGATTGGATTTTATAGAAACATTTTATTTCATACAAGTCATATAATATTTCTAACCGCATCAGCAACTATATCAAAACAACATAAAATTAAAAGGTAGGTTTATTTGATATTCAATAAATAAAAGAAAAAACCAGTTATCTTTAACTTGTTCGTACATTCCGTTTGTTCATTTTGCTACGCAGAAAAGCCACGTTTCACAAAATATAAATGGCATAATTAAAAGGCCAAATAAAATAACAGCATCCACAGAATGTTCAATAGCGTTTTTCTTTCATTTTTTTTATTTTGTATGGTTAAGATTCAAGCATGAATTTGCTGAATTGTGATTTGAAGCCACCAATAGATATTAATGTTTGTTTCATAGCTTATAAAAAGTGAAGTAAGAAACGTGGAACATCTAATTCTGATGAGATTATCAATTTTTAATCTAAATTCATTCCTTTTACCTACTCCGTGATTTAATGTATTGGTAATTGGAGTTGTGAAAACAAAATGAGTTGAATCGCTTTTGAAAACAAACAATATTTCGAAAATTCTACCAGCACCATAAATAAATATTAATAGCAACAATTTAGAAATAGAACAGGAAAAACAAAATTCGTCATAAATTAATGGTTTGTGGTATGTACTTAGTACTTACGTATCAGATAGACCGTGATGGTTTTGCGGTAAATGGTTAGGTTTTAGTAAAAAGTAAATTATACCTTAAAACAATGGTCAAAATAAAACTTTTTTATTTATGTTTTTATAATGGTTCATTCCTTATTAAATATAACATTGAAATGATTGTGAAATGGAATTTTTGTTTGCGCGTTAGAAATTATCTAACATATCCCGTCATTATATTGATAATATAAATGAAATGAAATAAAGATTGGCAATGTGTAAAATGTTCATCCATCAAAGCAATCACTGTTAAATGTATTAAATCAAATTGAATGTTGTCCCTATTTGTATCGATCTATTATTTGTGCTACACGTATGATGAGCACACAGTCATAAAAAAAATAAGTAAATAAGTAATCAAATTTAAATAAAACCAGACTCACATCGAAAGTCCTTCAAATAATATGAGTTAGTATATCTGTTTCTGGTGTGTAGCTTTAAACATCTAACATACAAAATGAATTCAATTCAATTTGCGACGTTCGCTTTATAGAAGCAGAAGATGTAAAAAAAAAACTTTTCAAACGCGTATATATTATTTTTCTCCCTGATATGCTCTATGCATAAATGTGTATGTTGGGTCTGCTATCGATTTTCCTTTACGGCCATTAATTCAGCACCGTAGTATTATGTGTACGAGTACCTACCAAAAGTTATTATATTTTATGTCGTATACACATTACACATTATGTACAATAAAATGTCGTTATATACTTTCTAACATGGTTTATATAAAATAAAATAGACAATACGGTTCTAAGTGGTAAATGTACTCTATTCTGTTGTAGTTTATGTATGTGCAGATGTACTTACTTATTACTATTCTGCATAATAATAGAAGCTGTTGTGTATGTTGAATTTTGCAGGCATATCCGAAGATAGATAGATAGTAAGCATTTTTTTATATTTATATATATTTTTTTGCCCTAATGTGATGGTATTTTCCAATTCATAATATGGGTTCTGTAGGTTTATTCAGCTGGTATATATATATATTATTTGTAGTTGTTTTGCTGTCACGTTATATATCGAAATTGAAATCGAAATTCAAATCAGTAAATATTCTCCGTATTTCAGTATATTTCCTCTATACTAATGGTATTATCTCTATTATTACATTTGGTTGGTTGGTTGGTTGGTTGGTTGGTTGGTTGGTTGTTGGTTGCTGATGTGTCTGTCCCATTCCTGTTCTTTGTACACAGATGATGACAATGATCATACATCAGAAGATTGCTATATATAATAATAATACACACACAAACATTATACATATACGCATCTATTTGTGTTTTGTGTTCGTTTATTGTACTTCTCTCTGACTGTCATTTCATTTTATGTCATTTCAGAGATATAATTTTGAGATATCTACTGAATTATATTATACAATGCTATCATGATGATGAATTACAATAGCATAATTTATTGATAAATTAGGAACACAATTACACATTGTGTAGAAAATTATATCATTTAATATTTTATTGTAACCATAATAACATTAAATGTGTGGGTTTTCGTTTATGATTTATTCAGTTACATCTATTTACTTGGGACACAAATTCGAATTCAAACGGTATTATTCAATTTCATTGATGCCAGAAGAAGTGATAAAACACCTGCTTCAATCAATGGGCCCTTTGTCAATCTATTCCAATTTGCAAAATTTTCAAAGTTTTTGATTAAATTGATGAGAAACTTAACATCATATCGTAATCATCATCATTCATTTCTGGTCACACATTTTTAATGCTCTTTTCATTTTGTCACTTTTATTTTTAGTCATACCGTGTATAATTTAATCAGTAATTTTTGAAAGATCTAAAATTCTCGTGTCATTCTCCAAAATGTTTTTCATATCTAATCGTCATATAAAACTTACTCATCCTAATTGTCTATATCCAAAAGTTTTATGCGCAATCAATCATTCTCGATTGATTTTTGAAAATATTTTATTTCAAAAAATATAAAAAGAAAAATTAGAATGATTGTTATTTGAATAAATATCATTAACGTATCACTCGTTCCCATCAGTGTCAGGTAAATAATATTTATAACTCTCACCAATAGACAAATAATAGTAAATAGTTATGTATCTACGTGTGAATAATACATAAAATTATAACAATATAAATTCTCTCATTAATGGCATTTGAATCGTAAATATGAATACATGCATAGTAAATTGAAGTAAAACTACTTTGTTAAATTGCTACAGTTCTCATTTTCTAAAAATATATTGTCTCATGTTAAGTGCTGTATGGTTTCACTGTACTGATATATTTTTAAGATAAGATTTTGCATAAAATCAAGAATATTACATTTTATGAGTACATTCAATGTAATCACAGCTTTATTTGAAAGAATATTCATATATATTACGTAATTTAATGGGCTATACAAACTACAAGCCAATAACAATAAATGGCGCCAATTTATATTATTATATTTATCTTTTTTTTTTGTATTATTTTTGTTTTTTGTCGAATATTGCATGAATCACTCACCAGGGGCCTGAATTCCGATAATGTGAGGTTTTTGATGAGCTGTTTTTTTTCTCCACAATATATTAGTGCTAACTATTTATTCTATTGTTATGGTTTTGACGTCGAATGTACTTTATAAGTTTCATTCAAAAATTTGCATGCGGTAAAAGAATTCACAAGTTGTAATTCGTGGTAAATTTCAATTGAATTTTGCGAGAAATAAAAATACATACTTACATAAGAATTAAAATGTTCGTATTTTGAAATTCAACAGTGCGGTTTCCATAGATTCAATTTTCATTCATCAAAAAAATAAAATGTGAAAGGAAATTTAAATGAATAAATATGTATACAAGAAAACACGTTATTAGAATTTAAATTTTAATTAAAATCATCTAGAAAATTGGTTCTGTATTTATTTTTAAAGTATTGAATATAATGTGTACTGCAGAGGCAACATTAAAATAAATACGCTATCCATGTAATTAAAATTTTCTATAAAAATATAAAACATTTTTAATTAAAAATTTCAATTAGTATCGCGTTACTATTATTTTATACATTACCCACCTATAACATGCCACAAGTTATATATAACACAAAATGAACAAAAAAAAAAACCTATAGACTATAGTACACACAAAATTCTTTCAGTCATTTATAAGTTACTTTACACTACTTCGTCATCATCACACCACACAAAGGTGAGGTTAAATTTAAGTATTTCTTCTTTTTTTTTTTTTTTTTACATATTTTTCTATATAAAAGCGTACGAATAACAACTAACGAGTATAGTATATCTATCAACCTACCTACATTTCATTTCTCGCGTTCTTTGCGGCAATAATAATAATAATAATAATACAAGACGGAAAAAAAATATTACATTATACGTTTCGTGCTGCGTTTATATAGCTACGATGAATATAGCTAAGTCGTATTGTATTCTTTATTTACGGCCTAACCTACTATAATATTAATAAAAGGTAGGTGGATGTGGGTTATGTAAGTGAAAAATAATATATATATTTATATATATATATATTTGTATTTTCATCTTCATCATCATCAACACATCATTAAAGTTATTTGAATCATTGTATATTATATAGCGATTCAACACCAACATATATCCCAGTCTCACTAGCATAACATTGAAAAATGAATGTTAATTAACACTGAGAGATTTTAAATATTTGCTGGGAGTATATTTAAAGTTCTAAGGTTCGATATTTTGTTGCCATAATAAATAAAATATCTTTTAAATCATTTTTTGTATAAGGACGGTAAACATTACACCCTGCAATTTAAAAATCTTGGTTTGGATAATTCAAGATTTTGGAAATATTTAATTCGCGTGACCATTGATTTAAAATCAAGATGCAAACAATAATCATCAGTTTTACGTTTAAAATATGTCTGCATTAGAATACCCGAAGTATAAAATTTGAAATTAGCTTTAGTTAAGGATCTTTAGGACAGGATGCTTTGCGGGGTTACATGAAACTATACTTATCACCTAAACAGAGAATATCAGAAAGTGGCAAAACTTTAATACTATTTTCTTGGAAAATGTTTGCACTAATGCTTCAATTTAGCAAGTATCCAATTCATGTTAATATTCTTGTGAATTGAGAATATTGAATAAATTTCATGGACTAAAAATAACAATATTTATATAAAATATATGTTGTGTTGTTTACCAAAATATTTCTTTGATTTTTCTAGGAAACGGTAAAAATAAAACTCTTAGACGAAATAATTATTATCATCGAAGAAATTGTTAAGCATATTAGAAATCTCTTCAATTTACTTTTCATAATAAAAGACAAAAATTGTAAACACATCATAATCGCTTTTACATAGAAAATGTAAAAATAAAACTCTTATGAATAAATTAAATGGTTTAAGTAGGTTTAGGAAATATTCATTTTTTTTCCTTGTTCGAAATAATGTAAGCATTTATCAAAAATTATGAAATAACCACTGAAGAACCCATTGTTGTCACAAAAACAGATTTTTGTTTTGATATGAAATAAATAAGACTCAATTGATTGAGTGTTTAGAAGCTTCAAAATTTGTTGTGTTAAATGGAGTTTTATAAATATTGTACATTGAATATTGCACGTGTGTAAATAAATATAGTCTTCTTCTGAGAAATTTCATTTGTCGGGTTTGTGCTAAAATGTTTATGTTGAACATTTATAATTTAATTTAAATTATATTCATATATACGGCGTGGTAGAGCGTATGATTAGAGGATTATTGTTATCAATTTTTAATATGTAAATCATAGCAAGGGTTGACATAGAATCAATATTTCATAATAATTTTATGTTTTCTTCTATAAAATTGTTTTTCAGTTTTTCAAATTTATGTCGCAAATTTATAAGAACTTATTTTAGAGGAATTGATAAAGACTTAACACTTTTCAACATGTTAAGTGTAAATATTTATTCCAGTTTTAAAAATATTTCTCATTTTTATTTTCTCAGATTTCTATTTGTAGTACTTACATTATTTTAAAAGGATATAGGAAAATGTTGGAAGTGTTGCGTATAGGGATTGCATTAACGAAATGGAAAAAACTGTATAGCAATTTATTTACACAGAAGTTTTGGATATACTACAAGCTTTTAAAAACGGTATACCAGTAACTATAGTAAAATGAATTTATATCAAAAACCAAACACTTACGGATGATAGATATCTTAGTAGTTAACTGAGGCGAATTTATTCCAGTAGGATGGAAAACAAACGTATTTAGAACTTCTTGATACACAAGTGGAATGCCGCAGCACTCAAAGTTTATCGGTGATATCGTATAATTTTCATTATTAACAGCTATTAAATTTAATAAAAATATCTCGCATTATAGATAGAATCTTTTATAAATCAATTAAGAATACAGTTAAGCATTTTGTGCTACTTGCATGACAATTATGACTTATTTAAATCTTCATATAGACACATTTTAATAACGTAAAAAAAACATCCTTAAACAAATAGTTTAACGTATAAATTAATGTTTTTGAGAAAGAGCTGTATTCACAGGATATAGGTACCTATCAATCCAACAAAATTCAATCTCTGCTGCCATAACCTTGACAAGGGAATTTAACGAGTTAATGCAAACAAATATTTTCTTCAAACAAATTTCGCTAGAGCAATCAACAATTTAATTGGTAAGTGTTTTGTATTGCACATTATAATTTGACTTGAATTTGTTTAGACGTCAAGCCAGTTATGTATAAGATGGAGCTCAAAGGTAAACTGATGATCGCAAAAGCGTGTTTTGTGTTTTTTGTTCGGTGAAAATTGTTTGCATTTATTCGTTAAATAGTTTAACGTACATTGAGCATATAATACAGTATGATTTTGATATCATAAATAGGTAGGTATGCGCATACATGCACAATGGGAAGGGGGGGGGGGGTACCCCTCCCCCTCCCCCTGAGATTTGAAAAAAATCTTACCCTCTGTCGATTTTGGCGAAAAATAGTATCTTTTTCCAGGTTTTGAACAG
>JAABKK020058049.1:0-10005 GCA_011634745.2 Catotricha subobsoleta
TAATGCTAGGGATTATTATTTTTCTTTGTTTATGAATTTAATACTCGCAAAAATGAAGTTCTGTACCAATCTAATTGACAGCATGATTTTTTTTTTACAATTTTTTTCAAATTGTCTTGAATATATAAGTCAACAGCTTAATATTGCAAAATAACTAATAATTAACGTTATTAAACGTTAATAAGAACTATTTGATAATTTAAATTTAGTTTTTGAATACAAAACGAAATCTTAATATAAAAAAAAATCAAAAAAATCATTTTGTTTTGAATTAAATCAATTTTGAGAAAAAAATCAATTGATTTAAATCATTCATTCCCTGCTTGGAAGGCAGTTATTCGAACAAATTGTATACTCTTTGTAAAAAATACTTTATATGGTATACTTCATATACCTTACAAGGTATTTATTGTATATACCTTGCAAGGTCTACAAGGTATACCAAATAAAGTAAATTTTGCAAAAAAAAAGTATGCCTTTGAAGGTATAGTTATAGAAAAAGTATATCTCGGAAGGTATAGGTATACAAATTGTTCCAAAAACGACCTTCCATGGTATACAAAAAGTATACCTATATTTTACTAGAGAACCCTTTCAATTGCCACAAAGTATTAAATAATTCTATTATACACGATTTAACACGCAAGATTTAAATAAAAATCTCTTGTTTTTAAGATTTTTTAAGAAATGTCTTTTTTTTAAGTTTTGAAATGATTTTTTAAACATTGCCAACCCTGGTTTTATTATTGATCAAATAAATTATAGTATTATTGGTAATTTAATTAAGATTCGGGCATGCATTTTCTGATATCTACTCGTACGGATTAAAGTTTAGATAGAAGATATTCGTAGATTTTTATAGATTTATGTTAATAATATGTTCATTATTTTGATACCATATGCCGATAAGATGAAAGAGAATAAATTTTAAAAAATAAATATTTTCTTTGTCACATATATGAAAACATATTTTTTTTTTAGATGAACTTCAAATTTCTGATTAATGTTATTACATTTCACAAACACAAGAATTTATTAGAAATTAACCACGAATTTTCAGAACACTAAGTTTTTTTTTAGCAATATAAGGAAATATGTCTATTTAAGTAGTCTGGGTCTTCTAGGAAATATGATTTTCAACATTATGTTATACACTAGACTAGATTCTAAATGAAAGGAAGTTTAAATTTAACAAATAAAACGATACTTAAATTAATGTTTAATCATTTTTATTATCAACTAAACATTTAACAATGGAATATACACTTTTATAGCTAATATATAAACAAAATGTTTTGTTAGACACGCGAAATATATAGTCTGCACATTCATAAAAAGCTAAATACCCATTAATTTACATGGAAATTTAAAAAAATCTTAAATATTTCCTTCCTTTATAGCATCAGAAATGCAATTTTGTATTTTATTTTATATTTAAGGTATAATGATTATACAAAATAAATAGTATACAAAATTTCTTCCAGTTCTCGTTTCATATGCAATGCATATATATACCATACAGTTACAGTCATAGTTATCACCGGAGTCTAATAAAATGTAGTATAATTAAAATTATACACTACACTTACGATAATGTCATTTTATGTTTTTTTGTTTATTATTATGTAACTGAATACCAAGATCACTGCTCTACGGTACGCAACGGATTAAAGTGTTTTTAATAGAAAGGGTAGGTCGTAGTTATAGCCTTACAGATAATTTAAGGGAACTATTTATTTTACCAGTAAGAAAAACCTTTTGTTCGGTAGAAAACATGTTCAGTAAATTGTCCGAATGTTCGGTAGAAAAAGATACATTTTGTTGAATAACTTTTTTCCCCCGCTTGGGCCCCACTGGGGATAAGTGGGGATCTCTTCGTTATATTCCTCTTTTAAAAACAAAACATATCATCCTCTTTTATAAACATATCATTTTCTCTTTGTGAAAATGTCCCAATCCGGAGTAATGCGGGTTATTGAATTACTGAACATTTGAACAATTTACCGAACATTGGGATTATTTACTGGAACATATTGAATAATTCACCGAACATTTAAATACGTGTCATAATTTAATGTATATGGATATGGATTAAATGTGATTTAAATATAGAGCTTTTTAATAACTTTTATTGTCAGATCTTACAAAAGTGAAATCGTTTTTGCTTGGTTAGCAAATTGGAATGAAGCTATATACCATATACCGACTACAAGAGATTCTGAATAAATTTAAGTTGATCTAAACGTAATGTGTATTAATTGCGTTCACTTTAAGAGACAAGCGAATTTTATTCATAAGAATAATTAATCTTAAATCTTGTAAAACACACAATAGAAAAAAAAACTTTTTATACATTTTTGCGTTAAACGTCTAAATAACACAATACTGAACACAGTAAATATTATAACATTCGCCATTATAAACACAATAAATTCAAAAGCGTTGAAAATTTGTTAAATGGACTTGAAAATTGCTGTGGTTTTCTTCGGTTGTTTGAAGAGTGTTCAAAACAGGTATGTATAGAAGGATTGGTGCTAGGGGGACACATCTCCGGCAAACTGCTAACGTAGCAATCAATTATAAAAAAAATAATAATAGTAGATGTCTAATTTAATAAATAATTTATTTGCGTTTTGAATAAAATTTGATTTCATTTATTTATCGTTCGTTTTGCTTTGTTCAGAGCATAATTTAAAGTGTTCTTCTGGCTTATTAAAGGAGATTATAAAATAATTGGCTATTCTAAAATCAAAAACCTCATATAATTAAACATTTGATTATCGTAAAAAAAAAATTTCTTTCTCCAATTTTGTCTCAATCATGAAGTGCCCGAGCACCACCACCAGAAATATGTAAAACACTACAGCCCTGGTTGAAAATAAAGGCGCATATGTACGGGATCTATATGATATGTAAGTAAAGGTCGAAAGCGTATAATAAAATATATTGAAATCTTGTGTAAAATCATAAACGACAAAGACCTTTATTCTATTTGCTATATATATTATATATACTTGTTAGTTGTTAAATATGTTATTATTTTATATGGCTGAGAAAAATATTAACATAGAAAAAAAAAACCATCTGAGAGATTATATGAAAGTATTAGTATTGCGAAGGTGTCGAACAATATGCTTTGATTAAAATAAATATTTTTTTCGTAAATAAGATCATCTCACGGCTCACCTTCTATAATATTAACCAGAAAAAAAAAATTATAACAAAATGATATAACATCAAACAAATTTAATTAGAGAATTTATATTTTACTACATAACGATGAGATGAGATTAAAAGAAACCCTGAAGGCTGATATCACTTTAGCTAAAAATGTTTATGCAGAGTTTTGAAGAAAAAAAAGAAGAAGCTTACAAATTATTTTTATTACATATGAATGCTGTGGAGACGAGACATGACACAACACGTACAGAAAAAAAAATATAGCAAAATATAAATGATAAGATTTTCTTGTCGGTTTTTTTCTCTCTTGTCATGCAGCTACCTGCAAAGCAGAGATATGGTTCGCCAAAATATATTTATTTATTTTTTTTACCCAAGAGCTACTTATTTAGAGATTTATAATACAATAAGTTCGTTTCAGAATTGAAATGGATTTTGTGGCAGAGGAAATAACGATGTAAAAGGAAATGGAAGAAAAAAAAAGTGTCAAAGCCTATTGAATGGTTCAGGTAATGTACGAAAAAAAAATAAATTAAAATTGGCTTTTTTTTTATGGCTATCAAAAGGAATAAAAAAAAATCCTTTAAATAAAAATATTAGCTACATACTATTTACCTATATATGATACATTATATTTGTTTATTATATTATGTTAATTGGACTTACCTCCAAGTTGTAATTCAGCTGATGCCTGAAATGTGTCACCTTCCTGTCTCCGAACAACGCATTGATACATTCCTTTATCTTCACGACCAACACCAGTTACTAGTAATGTGTCGCCTATTCGTCCTGAACTAGGAAGTTGTCGACCATCTTTATACCATGTTATATGTTGTAAACCAATTGTTGCACCGTTACTTGTGACAATACATCGAAATTCTGCTGAACCACCCATGTGAACGCTTAAAACATTTGGTGAAATATCCACTTGAAGTGGACTAGTAATTGTTAAACGAAGCTCTGCACTTGCTTCACCACCTGCATTCGATGCAGAACATTTATATGTTCCACCATCTTCAATTGTAACTGCTTCAATAGCAAGAACTGGACCTAACAATCGAACACGAGGTCCACTGATAACTGGTAATGGCTCTATGCCGTTATTTGAATACCATCTGCAAAACGAAATTAAAAGTAAAATTAGAATGAAATCTTAATTTTAATATTTTCTATTACAAAGAAAACATGCATGCAGAAACTTATCATATTTTGATCCTAGCACATTTCTCTTAATTTTTATTTAAATTATAAAAGAACTTGAAAAAAAAAAAGATTTCATAAAATTTTAGCTTGTAAACCCATAAAAAAAATCAAGAAAAAATATTCTTTCATTTCATTACCCGGGACTTATCAGCCCGTTCCCGTATCATTTATGAGAAACTGTGTTTTTATTTTGACTATTTTGAGGTATTATCAGCATGTCCATATTTGCAGGAAAATTATACACCGATACAAGTCATATTAAATGTCCACTTAGTTAAGTTTAATTACATTCTACTATGTATGATACTAAATAAAGGCACACATTTAAATGATCGCCTGTAAAACCGAAATAGCCTTAGAGAACGGCAGAATTGTCCAGGCGATCAATTTTGTATTTTAGACGGTATTTTGGTTTTACAGGCGATCAAATAATAATATCCGCTAAATAAGAAATATGAAGAAATTATCTACAAATACAAATTTATTTACGCAAATATTGCATGTTCATTTGTTCATATTCAATGAAGACCAAAAACGTAAAAAGCATTTATATTTCAGTTTAAATAAATGTGGATAAATATATGTAGTTAATAGTATGATATTAAATAATTTCTACCATGTGACGATAATTTTATAAGATTTTTCTATTTAGATTTCATAGACCCATAGACCGTATAGATAACATTTTATATCAACTCACATAGTTGTAATAATTGAACATACATTCAAATATGTATAATAAATACTTAATAATAATAATAATAATAATAGTAGTATACAAAATGCATAATACCAGATTCGGTTAAATTTCTTTTTGATAAATAAGCAAGAATGTGGTCAAATAGCTGCTATTATGTCTAAATCAAAACTATATTATAGATTCCATTATGTGAGCTCATCAGGCATATTGTAGTAGTAGCGAACGCTTCGCTGTACAATAAAACATTTGCTTGGTATGCAATTGCAGCCATATAATGAACATAAAAACTATATACATTAGGTTGGCCCTTAGTAAGACTGAATTACGTTTTAATAAACTACGAAGTACTAAGAAAAAGTACGAAGCTTTGGTATACCCCAATTATTCTATGGTCCAAACTGAGGTGCCAATTAGTTGTTTGTATCGAATTCAGTTTGACCGAATTTTAAAAATCACAGTTCGGTGCATGATAATAACAATATCTAAGTCGAACTCGACATTTTACTATAACTAACAATAAAGAACAAATAAATTGTCTGCGATTTTACTTCTCGCAATTACCTCATCATGATCCGATTGGAAAGCTCATTAAAGCTCTTTAAAAAAAATGCAAATTTTTGTCATCCATGCAAATTGTTATTGTTACTACAACTTACATGAAATTTACTTCAGCTGTTTGTACTTAATTTATGGTCGAAATGTACTATGCATATTACAACTAATAAAGCTTAATGGATGACACCAAATAAATTCTGACTATTCTTGTTTTATCACTTTTTAAAACGGGTATTCAAATAAGAGCCACCCTAATATAGATATATTATATATTTACATAATGTTATTCATGCAAATAAATTGTTATTAATGCATAAATTTTGGTATTTTAATGTAATATAGTTTCAATGTATTGGAGACCAAAATATAAAATCGAGTATACGTATAGTGAGTTTACTAAAGTAATTTTTGAATGGAAAAGAGATCGTTCAACGTTTTTAAATTATCTGTACATGTAAAGTCTGTTATAACTGGATAAGGTTTTAGCAAAATTATTTTTATCTTTCATCTCTTAAAATATTTGTGGAGAGCCTTTAGTATTAGAGCGATTCTTCATTTTATTTATTAGATCGTTATGCCGAAATGAGTCGAAAGCTTTTTCGAGTTTGAGTAATACAGGAACCGTTGATTTTATAAATACATATAATCAGCTTTTATTAACCTGATTAGTCTGCATGCAACTGCTACAAAATAAATAGACATGTCCATGCAGGGGTCTAAGAAGCTGTCCATAAACCCGAATGAAAATGAGGCTATAGAAAAGTGTAGAAATTGAATACTATTCTGTACTATTCAATTCTGTTTTAATATTTTTATACTAATACTACTACTACTAATACAGTATAAGTCCTCTAAGTGAAACACCCGTCTAAGTGAAACACTTTTTTTTCATAATTCCTGGAAAATGTCTGAAATGTATTTTAAAATTGAAAATTTTCATTTTCCGGCTTTTCCGTTTTCCGAAAGTCCTCTAAGTGAAACGTTTCACCCCGGGTGTGTCACCAAAAAAAAACAATTATCGTATTTTTGTACTTCTAAATGGAACAGAAGAAAAATAAAAATAAAAATATCCTCTAAGTGAAACGTTTCACCCTCGGTGTGTCACCAAAAAAAACTATTTATGTATTTTTGTACCTCTAAATGGAACACAAAAAAGAAAAAAAAATCAAAAATATCCTCTAAGTGAAACGTTTCATCCTAAGGACGCGACCGAGCGGTGTTTCATTTAGAGGACTTATACTGTACTACTAATATTGAATACTATTTTAATTTCTTAATACTAAAATCGATTTTTATTTTCATACGGGAAAGACGTCACGATTTTTTGAGAGATTTTCGACACCCCCTTGTCACAAATGGTTACATCAGCGCGTATTAGACCCCCTCTCCCTAAGCCGTGACGTCCCCTATGGAAATGTACAATTATTTATAAATATGGAAATCATAATAATATTATAATTCAAAATGTAAACACCAGAATCCACTTTTATTTGCGTAAGGGTTTTAGTCGATGAGTCAAAAAAGGAAAATTTTGAACCCGTTGCGCGAGTTCTAAACGTTTTCCAATCGGGCTAAAAATGGAGATCTACTCTACTGACATCTGTTCGCTCCCAAAAACTTTATAGCGCTTAAAATACAACGATACAACTTTTACGAAATTGTTTATTTATTTTGTTTTTTAATGTACTTTTTATGTTTTTTCTATTGAGAAATTACTTTATTTGCCCCATTTTTATATATTTTTGTTGCTACGCATAAAGTTTCTATTAAAAAAATATTAAACATAACATCACATCTGTCAATATTTCTTGAGCTTTTACGTGGAAAATTATTTAAATTAACAATTTTTCGCGTGAATTAGTCTACGAGCCAATAAATAAATACAAAAATGTTCAATTAATTAATTAAAAGATTGAAGAGCAAACTATGCTAGTTTGCTTTCTAATTGATTTTTTAAATTTGTTTCTAATTAATTAAGTGTGTTTAAAGTTTCAAAGCACACAATGGCAAATTAGAAGTAAACTACAAGTAAGTATATTTTCGAAAACAAAACTAGAACTCTGATATGCTTGTATAGTTTGATTCATATTTGTTTTTCAGAGCAAACTAAATAATGTAAGTGCTTTTCAAAAACAAACTTAAATATGATTTGCTTTGAAGTTTGTTTTCTTTAAAATTTGACACTAGGGATGTATCTTCAAGTCCCTAAAAGGATTATAAAGGACATAATTTTCAGACATCTCCGAGAAAGACCGGGTACCGCCAGCAGCCTTTTTTTTTTTGCTGTAGAACACTCTTAATATTAACTGTGTTTATCTAGATCATTATAATATTTCAAATTTCTATCGGTCTTATCATTTTGCCCATTTTGTATACTTGTTGGATGAAATTTAAGTAAACAAAATAATACGTAGAAGATAAACAATTTTCGGTAACTTTTACAGATTAGATTAATTTTATCCACACCCCCGCCTCTCATACCTAAATTAATTAATGGGTGAACATATGATAATTTTTTTGTAAATATACAATTAATCAACATGTGTATTACATTATTGCGCAATGCAGTCGGCTAATATTTAGGGCACATAGGTACTGAACATCAGCAGACACACGAAAAAAAAATTATACTAAATATGGCCGCATATATGCAAATTTCCCACAGGCGCACATGGTGCTGTATATATTCATACAGTTAAAGTTGTATATTTATAGATCATATGAATGAAAGAATAGAAGAATGAGCAGGTGGATGGAAAGCATTAATTTGACTTGCTAGACGTATGAGAATACTGAATGTGTATTAAATTGTATCCCATTCTCCGGCTCTATTCCACTGGCAAATTATAAACATCTAAAAAAAAAAAGTAATAAAAAAATCGCATTTTTATTTGAACGAACATGAAAGAATAAAATACCTTTTGGGTTTTACCCTCCTCTCATGTTCTTTATAAATATTATACTATGTATAAGTTTTTAGAAAAAAATAGTGTAATATTCGCTATGTATTTTTAATTGTTGTTAATATGCAAAACGTAACAACAAAAAGAATTGAAGTTCAATTTGTTTGTGATAAATTTTTTCTCTCTCTTTGTAATTTACAGATTGACAACATATCAATTCTTTCTCCAGATACGGCAAAAATCTGGAAATATCCAGTTTTGGCAAAAGGCTTAGATTTTCTATCTAATTTTTTTTCCACAAACCTGAGCTTAGCCAGTAACTACATAATTTTTGCTTTTAATTTGTACACGTTGCGTAAATAATATCTCAAATTCATTTTCAAACTCATAAAATATTTGGATATTTATTATTTTCTATTTCGATGTTTATACCAAATATCGTAAACTAGAGAATTGAAATAGTATAGCAACAATTACAAAAATGTAGTGTTACTATTCGTCTTATATTTCAGGGGAAATTGCTTCAAAACCCATTGTTTTGAAATTACCCGTGTTTAAAATCACCACCATTAGAAACAAAATCCATACACATAACAAATATAGTTGTCTGCTATAACAGATAGCCCTTACCTAAAACAAGAATTGCTCAAGAAATTATTCATTATTTTTTTTTATGAAAAAGTTTTTGTTAAAATTTTTCATCCGCAATGAAAGTTTTTCAAATACATAGCTTGAATAAAGTTTTTTTTTTCCATCAGGATAGTAGGAGTCAGATGAATAGGTAATCATATAAGCAATAAGCATGTTAAAAGGGGGCTCTAAAGTCTAAAATTCCCAACGGGACTTATGAAAAAACGTAAGAAATTTCAATATTTAAAGTATAGTTCTGAAAATACTATAATCTTTTACTTACTTTATACATTTTAATAAATATAAAAAGTTGAATTAATAATTTCATATGAGGAATATAATCTATTATATTTCAATTGTCCTAACAAATAAATTTAAAACGACCATATACAGCGTGTCACGCCGTGATAATATTTAATAATATTGACCACCTACGTTTACATCAATTTGAAAATTATAATTATAATTTTGTTAATAGTAAACAGCAAGATTCATTAATACGCATTAGCACACGATATATGAGACATTTGGGTGTCAGGATATAATAGTAGGTATTTAAATCGAGATCGTGAGGCTTATAATACCGTGTATTCCTAGAGCCAAATGTACCGTATTACGTGTATTATTCTTATGTATTATCATGTATTATGATAAATTACGTGTATTTTCATGTATTACCGTGTATTAATGCGTTCAAGTTTGTATTACAATCTTTTACCCCTGTAGCCTGTAGTATTCGAATTTTTGTTAACCGAGGACCAGTGTTGACGGTGTTTAAAACAAACAAAAAAAACATGTGTTTTAAACAGTTTTAAACACATGTTTTTTTCTCTA
>JAABKK020058050.1:0-10004 GCA_011634745.2 Catotricha subobsoleta
ATTCCTAGGTATATTTATTAATATTCATACTGCAAATTGCAATATTCATACTATAATTATACCTCATTAGGGTATAACATATTTTATACCCTAGGTGGTATTAGTTATGGTATGAAAGTACCAAAATATACCTAGGAATCCCGTTTGTCGTATGAATTTCCTACCATGAGTAAAAATATCTTTTTCACTAGGGTTGCGTATATTTTTTTTAAAAGACAAATAGTAGCAAAAATTGAAGCAGCAAAAAACTATTTCCTAACCAGATTTTTTCTCTTTTCATCATCATATATCCTCTATGATTATGAGATTCTAAAGTGGCAAACTCCAAAAACAATGAAAATTATTTATATTAAGTTTAGTTTCAACACAACAACACAACATAATGGTTAGAAATTACTACTATATTCATAAAAGAAAATCGTATACTACAGAAAAGCAGCTTACATCCCACACTTTTAACGAACAAAGAAGGCCATTCAATTATTATCCATATACTATACATATATAGAAAAACTTTTTGAGTATATACAGAATTAAATTACATAACAGCAACATAATTTATAGCTTTGTTAATTGTTTTCCATAAAAGCATTATTAACAAACAACTACAAAATAATATACCTACAAATAGTATATAGGTATAGCAAAAAAATAAAAAATGCATATAAATACATTTAATGTTATTGAATCGATATATAAGATAAAAGTGTTGTAAAAATGAAAATGCTTTGGTAATAAAGATTTTCAGATTTTTTTTGTTGTGAACCATACAAAGTACAGTACTGTTTGATTTGATAGGTAAAAACTGTTTGCCTCCATCACGTCCAGATTTTTTTAATTTTTTATTTTTTAGCCTTTTTTGTTTATTTTTTGCTCAATTTCTTTTTGCTCACTTTCTTTTTGCTTTATCTTAAGATCGGATGTACGGATTTTGACGATTGACTTACCGTTAGACGCAGAATCGAAAACTATTGAAAATATATATGTTTTCGATTTCATCAATGTTAGTTTTCATTTGGAAGAATAAAAAAAAAAAAATTAAATTCCTTCAAAATAACAGTTTTTTTGATATTTCAAACTGAAAACCAAAAAAAAAAACAACAAAAAATCCAAACTAAAACCTATATATTTTGATTTCATTTTGCGTCGAACGGTAGATCATTCATCGAAATCCATTCAGCTGAGGTACTTTTTTCATGTATATTTGTTCTTTGTTTATGAAATTAATACTTTCACAAATCAAGTTCTGTACAAATTTAATTGTTTATTTACTTTCGTATTTAACAATAACAATAACAACAAAGGTCAATGAATTCGAGTGTATTTCGCTTGTCGAGAATGTTGAGATGGATCTAACTCTCTATGGAGGCTCCAAACGTATTCGACGAGCATAGAGATTTCGGACTTTCCCTAAAATCTTTCTTCCACTCTTTTTTTCTTGATGAAACCGCTCGCAATGTTCATCGGAAACGGTATCTAGATTTTCTGCAAAGAAATCTAAATGAGAGTGAAGGAAGTGCATATTTAATCATCAAAATCCGTCCAGCCAATCCCGAGAGAAATCAAAAAGAAAGTAAGCAAAAAATAAACAAAAAAGGAATAAAAACGAAAAAAAAAATGAAAAAACAAAATCTGGACGTGATGGGAGAAAACGGTTTTTACCATTATTTTTTTTTAAAAAAAAATCTATCAAACTGTACTAATGAAATATGGTTCATAAAAAGGCTGTTCCACTGTGTAATTAATATAATTGTAATCGAATTATGAAATGTAAAGAAGAAAAAAAAAAATATAAAAAATCTATAGAATGATACATAAATAGCAATAGCAATGAAAACATTCTATTAGTATTATGTAATAATAAATATTTATGAATTTTATTTACATGATATTATTTCAGTCATTCTACTCAATTTTATAAAGATAAGAAGTCAAAATATAAATTTATATGCTGTAAGAGTGTAAGTACTTCCTATAAACTGTGATGATCTAATCTTAAGCTCAATCAGAGACTAAATAAATTATGATTCGTAGATTAAATTTATGATTTCGCAAAAGAAGGGTATCCTTGCATCAAATTCCATAAGAAATTTAATTATCATCTTTTGCTTAAAATAACATTGTAAAATTGGTCCATTATTAATTATTCTATTTATTTTAAATAGACAAAATTAAAATTTATACGTAGGTAATGTTTTTAAGAGTTTTATTATGTATAAAAACATAATTTCCTCCTATAGAATATATAATATATGCCTATATGAAATATTATTTTATCTGGTTCATTAGATGAACCTGATTAGACTTATTTATTTTTACCAGGGATGCGCGTTCATTCCTTTTTTTAGGGGTTTGGTTCTGACGGTTCCGTTCTTATCTTATTGGCGAACTGCATGATCACTAGGTGGCAGTAGTTTCTATTTGAAAAAAGATGATAAGAACTGTCAAGCTACCAAAAAAGATGATGAGTGCCGTTAGAATCCATTGTTATTTCGTAGTTCAAAAGGTAACCACTAGCGGCGACTCTTTACTTGCAGTTCGCCAATAAAATTAGGAGTTCAGTTCTTGTAAAAAAAAATTAAGGGATTTGGTTCTGCAGGTTCGGTTCTGAAGTCAAAAAAATTGTGAAAAGCGGAGGTCCTTAAGGTTTCTTTCAGTAAAAATAGAAAAATAAAGTAAGATTTTACAGAAATGCATATTAGCGACAAAAATTGAAAAGAAGTTTGGTTCTAAGGGGTCGATTCTGAAAAATTAAAAGTATGGTTCGGTTCTAAGCTTCGTTTCTAAAGTCAAAAAAGCAGCGGTACTTGAGGTTCGGTTCGGTTCGGTTCGGTTCGCTTCCCTGATTTTTACACACATACGCGAAAATTAACTATATCACTCAATAAAAACATCAATTACAATGTTTTTAATTTAAAATTAAGTCTTTAACGAACAAAATTACAATGCAATTTTTATAATTGTTATACTTAATGCGTAAATACAAGCTTTCAATTATTTTTAATTGAATAATTAAATTGTTCTGTTAAATTCTCTATTGTTGACTCTGTTTAGTGAAAAATAGAAGTCGCCAAAAAGTATAAATAAGTATAATTTGATAGCTAAATTTCTTTTTGTTGTGAAATATGTGAAAAATGAAACACAATTAATTAGTATTTAAACAATATTACCAATTTTATTACTTGGAAAGAAAAAAAATATATTCATATTTAAATATCGAAATTATGTAATGTCAGCTATATTAACATTTTCTTGTAATAAATTCCGTATGTTATGTTTCCGTCTTTGTGGTCGAGACAAAAATTGTTCGGTAGATCGAATTGTTTTTTTTTTTGATTTATAATAAAATGCGTAAATTAATGATCCAATAGCTGCAAAAAGACTGAAATAAATACTTGATACATGGTTTTGAAACCAATCTGCTGATGTCATAAGTGGCAAATGAACATTTCCTTGGCTGAAATCTTCAAAAATTCTTGCAAAATAGTGAAAAACTGTTTTTTCTATATTAACAAATGTCATCCAAATCAATCTTAATGAAATATCGGTTATGAATAGTGTGATACCAATATCTATTATTTCACAGACAGCTTTCGGAATTATGTCATTATATCCACTGGTCCATTCAATATTTGCACACAATAATAAAATACCAAAAACAAATAATATTGAAGAAAAATTCGGTAGAATTAATTTTTCTTCGGAAAAGTACAGTTCAATTGTCTTGAATCGATAGCAGCTAATGTGGTAAACTAATCCCATAATGATCTTTAACCAAAAACTATATTTGTTCATTTTTATTATTTTTTTGCTTGATTTCAAATTGTTCACTTAACAAATTAATTACCGGAGCAACACATTAATGTGATTCTAAACGATAGTTTTATTTATAAATTAATTTTGTTATGTTTCAATGGTTACTTTGATTGTAAACATTTTCTAGAAATAAAATAATACAAGCTAATGAAAGAAAAGAGAAAAAAAAAACAAAAACAAAAGAATGAATGGTTGAGCCTTGAACTGTACTGTAATTGATTGAAAATAGAGTGTAATCGGAAATACGTTAAAGCAATTACTGCCAAATGGATTGGTACACTACCTCATCATTTTGAGCTAAGAATGTCACAATATTAAATTTTAAAAAAAAACAAACAAAGAACAAATTACGAAATCAATAGTTTCTTTTTTTCCCAAAATTTTATTAAAATTTCTCTAAAATGAAATAAAAACAATGTAGAGCGAATGTTTGAAATAAACGCCCTAAAATTTATTTCAGGTAAATTATCGAACATAATAAAAATTTGTAAATAGCTTTGATACTTATATTAATTTCAGTAAATATGTCATTACTTCATTGACTGATTTATGTTTCAAAACATGATCAGCAATTTAATATTTCATAATAATTATTCTATGGATCAAGGCTGGGCGCGCTACTTTCTGCGCTACTTTCACATTTTGACGTTATCTCGAGAACGGTAAGAGCTACAGAAATGTTATATTGTGTGATTTGGAAAGGGCATAAGCCATAAGCCCAAAAGCTTAACGCTACTGATTCCAGTAAGCTAACTCTAACGCTTAAAGCTAAAAATAGCGGTAGCGCAAGAAAAAGTAGCAAAAACGTGATTTCTTTGATTTGGGACAATATTTTTTTTATTTTTTTTTATCAAAACGGAAGCCTTTTAAAAAAATAAAAAACATCATTTAATGAAAAAGTTGTTGTTAATACATTAAAAATAAAATTAATTAAAAAGATAATAAAATGATAATGAGAGAAACTATAAATATTTGTTATTGTATATTTTGGTAATTTTAGCTTAAAATAATGTTTCGCTATAGCAACATGTATTAAAGAATATATGACTGAGGTGCATATGTTGCACTAGTTAACCAAATTAACCGAGGGCATTAATTTCTCGATCAACTAACGATGTTGTTAAATACTTTTTTTGATGGTGCAATTTATTTTCTTCTTCCATTAAACAAAAATTATGTAGACATACGGCTGCTAAAATAATTTTATCAGCAGTATCTACCCGCACCTCCATTTGATTTTTTAAAATGCGCCAACGTTCGACCAATATTCCAAATGCATTTTCAATAATTCTCCTTGCTCTGCTTTGTCTGTAATTAAATATTCTTTGATGATTTTGTAAATTGCTAGAAGATTTTCCAGATAATGGTGTCATCATCCAAGTTTTCAACCCAACTGCTTCGTCTCCCAATAAACAGAATGGAGCTTTGATTCCACCAGAACATATCTCTTTTGGTTGCGGTGTACCTACTCATTTCATTCATTTCAAATTTTTAACCAAGAATAGAATGTTGGAAAACACCACTATCACTTTGACGTCCTTGCGCACCAACGTCAACAGCTAAAAACCGATAGCGATAATCGCAAATGCCCAATAATATAATTTATATTAATGTGATGGAAAAGAAATTTTTATAATTATAATATTCAGATCCTGTTCCTGGTGGTGCCTGTAATATAAATTAAATAAAAGATTTTTGTCAATTTTATAAATTTTTGAGTGAACGTTTATTTTTCTTATGTACCTGAATACGAACATGTTTCCCAGCAATTGCTCCAATTCAGTTGGAAAAGTCCCAGCGCCTCAAGAATCCCTCCGCAATATTTTGCCACTCTACTTCACTTGGTGCTGGTAATCAGTGGCGAACTGGGGCCCTAAGAGCCTCATGGGAGACCTAAAAAAAAAAAGGTCTTCAATCTTCCACCACCTTGCCTCAAAAAACGGTCTTCGGTCTTCAAATTCCGCGCTGTATGCAAATCGTGCAAATCGTATTAGAAAAATGAAAAAAGAGATACTATTTTTTCCAAATCAAAGTTGAAAACTAAAATAAACAAAGGTCCCACCTGAAAATCGGTTCCAAAAAAAATTCTTGTCAAATCTCAGTGGGGGGGGTGGAATTTTGAACACATTTTGATTCTCCGCCTAACGGTGGATTTATAAAAATTATGAATATGCGTGGGGCCTCGGGGGAGTTTTCCCCCTATCCCCCTGGGCCAGTTCGCGCCTGCTGGTAATACACGTTCATGTAGCAAGTTCCAAATAGCCTCAAGTACATCTGTAATTGCTACACAAATTGTAGCTTTTACAATGCGAAAGGCGTACAATAATGACCGTTGGCTATCTCCGATTGCAAGGTATCTAAAAAAAAAAAAAAAAAATACGCATACACGCCATTGTGTTTATCAACAATACCTTAATGTGAGAGCCAATTTAGTTGATGGATTTATTGATTTTCTAGTCAAATCTGATTTCGTAATAGATGGTCTAACTATGTCTAAAAGTTTTTCAAAAGTTGCTGGTGTCATTCTTGTATACACACACAAAAATAGCATTGATTTTCAAAACATTTGTTGTGAAAATAGCATAGAAGTTGTATTTTCCAACAAATGTGTTGTTTTTCAAAACATTTGTGCAGAAATGCATTTTCTACACAGCGTGTTGGAAAAAATACATTGAATTAAAACAAAATCTAACGCATACATCTGTCAAAATGATCTATTTAATTTTTTATGGTCTTTAGATGTGGTTTATATTACCAAATGAAACATTTTTTCTGATTTCAATGCATTTTTTCCAACACGTTGTGTAGAAAATGCTATTCTACACAAATGTTTTGAAAAACAATACATTTGTTGGAAATTAATAAGATTTCTATTATATATGTTAGAAAAATCTATGCAATATTTATTTGTGTGTAATTCAAGAAAGAATCAGTATCAGTTAGACGAATTTCTGCAAGTAAATTTTGCGCTCCACATCGTTGTCTTGACTCTTCACTATAAATAGGACGCACCCACCATCTGCGTTCCTTTCTTTTATTTTTTTGCTCTACTTTATATTTCATATATAAAGTGCTACTTAAAATTATTTTTGCAGCTGCACATTTTATGATTTTATTCGTATCCATTTTTTTTTCAATGTTTTCATTAAAATTTTTCTTTGTAATATCCAAACACTTCAACTTCACACTATAACTAATAATCATCGTGTGTGTCCGCGTAATGATCCATTAAAAGTATATGATTATCTTAGGGTATGATAATCATAGTTATTTGGTATGATTATCATAGTACAATTAATTTGGGCGACCAATTTGTATTTTTTTTTTCTTTTTGCTTTGGTTTTTGGTGGAAAATGTCAAAGTTGGTGTTAGTCTAAAAGCAAAATGTCTCTAAAAACGCTAAAAAAAAAAGTTAGAAAAAATTATAGTAGCGCAGAAATAAACGTTTTGCTCGAGATATGGTCTCAAAATGAGATTCAAGAATTATTTAAAAAAGTAGCAAAGCACGCTCCAATCTACCAAAAAATTTGTTTACAGTTAAAAAATTAAAAAAGGACTACGATCGAAGTAGTTTCGAAATATAAAACAAAATTTCGAATTTCAAAGCAGAGTATTTTAAAATAAGACCAAGATCAGGTAAATAATTAATAAAAAATAAAATATTTAGGATATTAAGTAATAATTTACTTAATTTTTTAATTTATTTATCTTTAATCTCTTGATGTAGGAGATTCACCACCACAGTGGGAACATTTTGATTTATTGCATCAAACATTATCTAGTAATGCTAAATATAATGACGATTCAGTTCATGAGAGTGAAGTCGATGCTGGCGAGTTTTTCCAAAATTCCAATAGAGCGCATTAACTGAGACTGAAGTTTTCGATTCACCGAATGCAGATTGCATAATAAATGATGATACAATATCGGAATTGGCTTTGGATAGTGATTTATCTTTCGCATCGACTCCACGCACTCCAACACCAGACAATCCAAAAATAAGTACTTCAAGAAAAACCGCTTCAACAGTCAGCAATAATTTTACTAATAGAAAAAGGTGATTTGATTAATAATTTATAATATTTATTATTCTTAAATTAACAAATATATTTCATTATTGTGCTAGAAAGAAGACTGACATTTTAAATATAATTACTGAAAGTGAGAAAAGGACAGAAAAAAGTTTGGAACACATTGAAAAATTGGAGAAAGAAAGAATGGAAAAAAATGATGTAATGGATAAAAAGATGAGTGATTTCTTGCACGTCTATACACAGCTGGGATTACAACAACTTCGTCAATCACAACAGCAATTCGCTGCTAATGTACCACAACAACAGTTTTGTGAATCTGATTTGGTTTCAAGTGATTTAATAATTTATGATCCATAACGTTTATAATTTTCTTAATACATAATATATATTTAATAAAACTCTCAATAATTTAACATTTACATGTTTGTCTAGTTAAGTTTTTGATTGACTTACATATAAGGGTGTAAATAAAAATTAAAAAATTATTGATTGTTATAAAGTAATTTAATTTGTGTATTATGTTACAATAAGTAATTTATTCGGCATCATTAAAATGTTCGTCGTTTATCACTTCGTTCATTATACGGTTACGTTTTATTGTGGCAATATTTAGCTCTTGTCTTTCTGAAAGATGACCGCGATTTACAAGATTTAGTTCTTCCTGAGGAGTTACCCATTCGTTTAAACAGTTGTCATTTCTTTTTGTACAAATATTGTGTAATATTATACAAGTTTTTACAATTTCCTTGTAGTTATTTAATGAAATATCACATCGTTTCATGAGTACCCTCCAGCGCCCTTTCAAGCGGCCGAAACAACATTCCACTACCATTCTCGCTCGACTAAGGCGGTAATTGAAGTACCTGTTATTAAATAATTTTAAAAAAGTAAACATTTTAAATGATAATAATCTTACCGTTGCTCATCAGTTATTTGCGTTTCTGGAAATGGTTTCATTAACCACTTTTTTAATGCGAATATACCATCTCCTATTAGATGGATGTCATTTTCATTTTGTTTGGCTTTCATATGATCAGCAATATTACTTCTGTTAAGGATCCCCGCATCATTTAGGCCACCGGAACTACCAATATTAGCGTATCTGTTTTAAAACAAAAATGTTCTTAAAGAAAAGTTTAGAATTAATTTTTTTTAAAAAATAATTATGTAATAGTGTAATCATAATTGACTACAGCGAGCAACACAATGGAATGCATGTGCTTATAACACCAGTAATCAGCGGTGTCCTCACTTGGGGCTATAATTGGTAAATGTGTTTCGTCTATGGCACCGATAGCTGGAAATTGCCATTGTTTTACAAATTCAGCATTAACGTTTGCCTTAGTATTGCTTTGTGTTGGAAATTTCACACTTTCTTCAAACAAAGTCTCGTTCATAGTTTTACAAAATTCATGTAAAATTAGCGGAACTGTTGTTCTTCCAACTGCACGGTACTCCAAATTTCCTTTTAAGCAATAAAGGGAAATGGCAATTCGTTTTTCAACTGAAATTGAGTCTCTTAATTGAGTATCATATTTTTGTAAGTTATTTCTCAATGCATCGCATAATAAATGAAAAGTTTGTTGATTGAACCGAAAATTTGATTTAAAATCTTCATCATCCATTTCAGGGACGGACCTTTCCCAAAAGGTAGTTTTTATTGTACAAAAGTTGAAGATTTATTTAACATAACCAATAACGACGATTGCGAACTATGGGTAGAAGTAGTTTTAGTTTTAATGAGCGAATCTTGTGTAATTTCCTCCATAAAATTATTTTTTTCCGCTTTAATAACATATCCTCGCAACGTCGTCGTTGTTTAATATTGTAATACATTACTAAAAATTCTTTAATTGCGTCCATATTATAATTTATAAGTTAAAAAATAAAAAAAATACAAAACAATTTCTCAATTGTCAATATCATTGTGTATATGTAATGCATTATGCTATATGTCCAAGACAACCTATTTTCAAATATTACTTTTTAAGTGTGTACGCAAACTATGATTATCACACCCTTTGATGATCATACTATAATAATCATAGTATAAGTATTATCTAGTGTGTACGTAGTGTAATACAGCTATTATTATTCTATATTTTATACAATTCCAGCCTCGTGGAATGTACGTAAATGACACATTGAAACAGG
>JAABKK020058051.1:0-10002 GCA_011634745.2 Catotricha subobsoleta
CCTCTGTCACAAAATGTCACACTTTTCTACACTCCCCCCCACCCCTAGCAGCGTGACATAATAAGCGAACGATCCCTAAAGTATTCCTTACCCTTACTGTGTATCTAATCAAAGTACATGAAATGTAATTTAATATTCTGGCGTTATCCCGCCTCGAAAGAATATTGATAGTGGAAACGTAATGTTACTTACGAGTTACGTTGCTGCCTACAAATGGCTGCGTACGCGGTTAACATAAAACTGAATTCAGCAATTTATTATATTTTGTAATTTTGATTTGACAGATTACCATTAGCATTTGTCTTCAACGGTTCTTTTATTTAAAGATTTTATAAAAGCTATTCATATTTTGTTTTTAAATTAATGTTTTATTAAAATTGCATACGCAATGAATGTCTACGAATTTGAGAAAACACTTTTAATGCGCTTAGAAGAATCGATTAATGTTTTAAAGTGTAAAAATGAACCTGTACCTGCATCCATGGTTCGTTCCGAATGGGCATATCATGTTGAGCTCCAAATTGAACCGGCCGGTATGTTCTATAAAATATTTTCTATTTAATATGGAAATATGTAATTCGTATGTTTATCTTTGCATAAAAATGTTAAATAGGTTGGCAAGCACTTTGGAAAATTTCCCGAGTCCTTTGTGAAGAATTGAATATTAAATATCCAACATTGGTTTTTGGTACCGTTAATAATGTAACATTCAAAGAGTTAACAGCTGAGTTTACTGTGTCTGCTGTTCAAGACGATGAGGTTCATATACCTGAATCGCATGAAGTACCTTTGGAAGATTTGTGGCCGACAAAGGATCAAGAAAATAAAGATTTAAATATTGATCGTACAGCCGATTGTATTGATCAACTGAGGTAAATTGATTTAATAAATTTCTACAATTTGACTTTTTTTTAAAAAAAAAAAAAAAACATTCAATTCGTTCGATTATAGATTTTTTTATCGTAATGTTTGGATGCCATGGGATAATGATAACGATGATGATCTGGATTGGGCTGAAAAGAATTTAGAATCACGAATTCGTTTATGTTTTGATTTAAAGCGTGGTATGAGTCGTGCAATGGCTGATCATATTCGCGTTTTGCTTACAGAAGCTCGGTATATTCAATGTCGTCGAGAATATATTGAAAATGATCTCAGCGATGACGAAGATTTAGATGAATCAGAAAGTAAATATATATTTTTATAGTTGTTGTTTGTTTGGAGAAATAAACCATTTTTTTTTTTGTTAATAATTCGATTAATTAGACAAATCTCAAATAACCGATTTAATGCGACTTCATTTGCGATTGGCTGTTATTAAAAATGAAATTCAGTTATTGGAAAATCCAGAAATGCGAAAAATTAAAGAACAAATCGATTTTCAATCAAAAGAGGATGATGATGAACGAAAAGCGAATAGTCTTTCTAATATTTATATTGTCACAATAGAGGATTCAATTGAAAAACACATGGAATATTTAGAAGCAGTAAGCTCCTTTATTGGCAAAGATAAAATTGTGAAATTAATCATATCGCTAAAAGTAAGTTCGTCTTCATCATTTAATTATATGAAAATTATTAAACGCCTAATTTTTAAAAAAAAAAAAAAAATCATTTCTTTAATATCAAATTAAATCGTAGGATTGTTTTAAAGTGTGTACATCATCTGACCAAATTTACATACCATCGGGATGTCATGCAATAAAATTTCTTGAATCTTTAAACTCTAATGGAGCCATTAGGGCTATTGTTAATACAAATATGGAAAAGCCGGAGAATAAGTGCAACATTGAAGATAAAATTGGACTTGAAATTAGACCAGAAAAAGATGCAATTATAATTTCAAATGAAGATGATAGTACATTGTTAGTGTTCGATGGTAGCTATACAATTGAAAATGTCACATTTGATTGTCGTAATGTACGATTAGGCTTATGGATTCGAAGTGGAGTGGTTACGTTGAAAAATTGCATTTTCATTGGTAATAAAGATTCTTCAACAGGAAATGGAATAGTTGTTTTGGGTAATTAGCTTTTATTTTTGGACATTGCGGACATGCATTAGTTATAAAAAATAATGTCATTAAAATTTGATTAAATCCATTCTAAACCAACTATTTCATAATTTATTATTGTAGATGGTGCAACAGTGAACTTGGTAAACTGTGTGATAGAAAAATTTGCAACTGGCATTACATGTGGTAAAGGTGGAAAGGTTCGTACGTGCAATTCAGTGATTTCACATTGTACAATTGGACTCGAATTCAAAGAAGAATCAAATATTTATTGTAAAAATATGCAAATAATTAATTGTCTTGAATATGGCGTTATATTTGAATCAAATGGTTTGATTGGTTCAATCGATGAAAAACAGATAGTTCGGTCTAATTCCGATGAACTAACGAAAATATTTGAGTAAGTTTTATTTAAAAAAACGAAAAAAAACATCTAAAATTTATTCGTACTGAGTTCTAAAAACATCTTCAATATTTCATCTCATTGCAGTGAAAATGATATTAATTCAATATTCGCTGGTGACTGTGCATTTATTAATAATAGCAAAGGAAATATCATCATCTATAATCGTGATAAAAATGCTATTTTACAAAATTCCGCATTCATTGAGGACAATGAAAGTGTAAGCAATAAAATTGATTCTGATATTAGTGTAGGTGTAGATGTAATTGTTAAATGCTGTGAAAATGAACATGATTTGAATACAGCTGTATGCTCATCAATAGCACAGTTTTTAAAGGATAATCCAGAAACAAATTCTAGTTCTAATAATTCTGAATGCGAAAATGTTGATCATATCGGTTTAGACACTGATGTTTCGAATCTTGATGAATCTGTGATTATTATTGATTGATATATTATTTTTATAGCTTGTCTTTACTTTTGCAGTATCTAATATTTATTTATTATACTTTATTATTTCTAATAGTCATTATGTTTGCTTTATTACCATCTTGCTAAATATTGCTTTATAATGTTTCTAACAAATATTTTTCTTTCGATTTCTAATTATTTTGATTATATTTGTGTTCTATTATAATTGTTGATATGGTTTCACATTCACATATACAATATGTAATATATTTTCAATCAATATTTAAAATAATAATAATATGTAATGTGAAAATAGACGCTACGCTTTTACTTTAATTCACTAATTAATCAATTGCTTTTAGCTATAACTTATCTTTTAGAAAGAAAATTAATTATTTTTAAACTGAATTATTTCAAATTCTTAAAGACAAAACATTTGCATCAGTATAAGAAAGTCCTTTATCTTCGGTAGTGATAATTTGTACACTTTAGTAAAGTTTCATTAAAATATAACTCAGAATTAACTCAGTTTAAGATTACATATTACTTTTCATTCTGCTTGTGACCCCCGTAAAACCTGTCGATACACCGACAGGTATATATAAATGATCGTACGTTTAAATTTAAACATCTTCATCAGGTCAAAAATTCGAAATATCGACTGTGTAACGCTAACGATAGGTTGTACGGGGAGTAGGGTTCTAAAATTATATGAAATTTATAATTTTGTAATATTAGATGTCATATTTCATGTAATAAATATTACATCAATTTTACATAAAATTCAATTAATGGAAAAAATGAAAGACAAAATAATATGTTGGAAATGGAACTTGTAATACACTTAAAAGTGTACATATATTACATTTCATGCACAAGTGGACCATGTTCTGTTATAGTGTTGTAATATTTGCACTTAAACATCTTCGGTTCAAGTTTTCATTTATGGTTTATCACAATTTAATGCTTAAAAATTAAATTAAATTAAGTTGGCCGCTATACTCAATTAGGGCGGTAAGCTTCAACTCGTGTAACCCACGAATCTCGGGTAACCCGAGCTTTTGATAAACTTCAACTCGGTTAAACTTAACGAAACCTCGGGTTTCAAAGCATGGGTTTTATGAAACCCATCTAAATAGTAGGGTTTCATCAAGTTTAACCGAGTTGAAGTATATCAAAAGTTTGGGTTAGTCGAGATTCGTAGGCTACACGAGTTGAAGCTTACCGCCCTTAGAGTCGTGTATAAGATATTCAAAATATTTTTTTTTTGAAAAGTTCATATTTTCCACTGACCGATTTTTATCACGTAATATATTTATTTGTAATATCACACTTATGTTATGTTACAATTGTAATATTACAAACTTAAAACCCTAACGGGGAGTAACCATCTTGAATGGGGTAAACATCACTAAGTCCAACTAGCGAATCTCGTGTAACCCGAGCTTTTGATAAACTTCTACTTGGTTAAAATTGATTAAACCTTGAGTTTCATACTTCGGATTTTGTAACATCGATCTTATATATATAGTATGGTTTCATGATGAAACTTGAGATTTAGTCAAGTCTAACCAAGCTGAAGATTATGAAATGTCGGAGTTACATGAGATTAGACAGTTACGCACCTTATACGGGCTTACGGGCCTTATAGAATTATAAAATAAATAAGTTCTATAAACCGACATCACGGAATCCATTTTAAATACTCTCGATGTTCTCAGTCAAAACAGACATAGTTTGATGGTGACTGAATAGTTTTGATATGAAAATTATCAAGAATAAGAACCTCTTCCATAAATAAAAACATAAATTATAATAAAATTAATCAATTTTAACTTATAAACTAATTTTCTAGTGTGAAGATACGGATTCTCAAATGGACACATCGAAATAGCATTGAACAAAAAAAAAAGAAGAAAAATGTATCAAAATGATTTTAAAAATTGGACGCAACCCATTTTATTGTTTTAATGCCAACTTCATTCCATTTATATATTTCTTATTTGACGTCTTAGTATATAATTTTAATAAGAAAATAAAATGTTAACTACAAAAAGTAAATAAATAAAAATTATATTTTTCGTATTCATATACATATATAACAGAAATTAATTTATTTTATTAAAATGTCTGATCCATCAGAAAATGAAGTAAAAGAAGAAGAAGCCACTGAGGCAGAAGCGGCAGAGGTAACAAAAAAAAAACAAAAATATTTTAATTTATTTACAAGCAATAAATAAGGGGCCCTATAAAATCTATTAGTTTATGCAGGCAGAACTTTTTACGGTAAATCGAAAATAAATCATAAGTTGAATCATTTCGGTGCACATGGAAGAATTTTTAGCTTTGCATTGTTGAATTTTAAACGTGCCATACAACAACAACATTTGAAGTTAAACATAATGTCTCTGGTTTACTAAAAGCGGATACATAAAACTTTCTTTAGGAAGTAGAATGTTAATCTCGTGAATAGCCCCATCTTATTTTAACATGATCCGAACAATAGATAGTCAATGATTAAGTGTAGAAAGTTCAGCCTGTAGAATATTATGTGTAAATCAAGATTTTCTTTTCTTTTTTTTTTTTTTAACTATTTATTCAATTGAAATTTAGTTTGATGACGAAGAATTAAATGAAACACAATTAGGATCGACAACAGCTGGCCGCAAAAGGTTATTTAGCAAAGAATTGCGATGTATGATGTATGGCTATGGTGATGATCAAAATCCATATACCGAAAGTGTTGACTTATTGGAAGATCTTGTTATTGAATTTATCACAGAAACAACTCACAGGTTGGTTTTAATTATTTACACACCAAACATTTTATTACGCATTTTATTTTATTAACTGGATAATTATTCAATAAATTGCAGAGCTATGGAAATTGGTCGAACAGGCAGAGTTCAAGTGGAAGATATTGTATTTCTGGTTCGAAAAGATCAACGAAAGTATGCACGTGTCAAGGATTTATTAACTATGAATGAGGAACTGAAGCGAGCGAGAAAGGCCTTTGATGAAATTAAGTATGTGGGTAGCGAAGGCAAACAGAAATAATTTTTTATTAAAATGCTTGATTTTTCCACAGTTTTTATATTACTTTGGAAATTGTTTATAAATAAGCTTAATGATGATAAATAGAAATGTGCTCCCGCCCTTTAAATTAATAGTAATTTAGATTTGATTAGATTTGATTAGATTTGATTTGATTTTAATTTGATTTAATTTTTACCAAAATATTTCAATAAAATATTTTTATCAATTTTTTTTTTTTTTTTTTGTAATTCAAGTATTGACTGAATTTGTTCTTGAGATTAAAATTAATAAAAAGTATTTTCAAAAGCACAGTTTACTATTTGGTTTTGATGTTCATTTATTTTTATTTTATAGAGAGGCGGCTTAATAATATGATAATCGTTACGACATCGAGATCTATAGTAAAGTTAGTTTATTTGTTTTTTTTGTTTTTTTTTTTAAATAAACTCTAGAATCAATAAATTTTTTTTAATTTTTTTCATTTACTCGCTCTAGGAATTAACAAAACTTCAAATTCTGTGATGATGGTATCTTATCTTATCTCAGATATTGAATGTGGATGCTTTTTTTGTTTTTATTTTTAATTTTATTAAAACTAAATAAATTTTATTTTATTTTTTGTTGTAACTGAACGATGGTTTTATATTTCTTCGACAATATATGATTAATTTGCAATGTTCTCCATATAAGTTCTGTATGTCATCGATTTTTCTTTTTTAGCATTCTAAGTTTGTTACAGTTACTCTAGTCCCAGCCTCCAGCTCATTATAAAGGTGAGTATTAAACTTCAAATGGAACATATTCCGAATCTCTAAAGGTGTATAAGTACAATTTTTGTTTAATTATATAAAGTACGGTTTTTTAGTTATTGTGGAGACTGGAGAGATACTTTTCACACTTACATCAATTTCAATTAAATAATATTCTGCTAATGTAGCGTATCCAGATCCAACCAAGTTATTTTTTTTTACTTTTTACATTCTTTGTCATATAATTTTATTATGAATCCATATCATGATTCCTGATTTTCCTTTCAATAACTTGAGCTCTGCAAGTCTGTAAACTGTTTTTATTGGCCGGCTAGCTAACCAATCTTCGTAAATTTGATGTTAAGTTATTATCAAATTTGCAAAACCGTCAGGATTCAGGCACCCCATTAAATCAACAGACCATCATGTATAAGTTTTTCAATTTTCTAAAATATTTGTGGGAGCACATCAAGGTGCCTGAAGAAAGAATAGGAACAAAAGTTTCAAAATTATAGATTCATCTTATAGAGGAGGCTTTTATAACGGTTTCAAATTATTCGTTTTTGTTCAAATTGTTCGTCAGAAACGGAAGTTATAACTACAAATACAATCATTCTTATCAAAATTTCAACCACAAAATTTTTCTAATTGGTTTGACGTCCGCGACAGCACAAAAAAAAGACTGGAAAGAAAGAAGGATCTGAGACAAAAAAAATCTCTTACAATTTGAAACATTCTATAATATACCTACACAAATATGCTTAATTTTCTGTATGTACTTTTACAGTCCGTTTAATTGTCTTCGCGTTGAGCTTCGTCGCTTCTGTATATTTGATTAGCACAGAAGCTATATTTGAACTTTTGTCTACAGAAAAATATAGATTCTATTAAGACCTAAAAAATCAAGAAAATTTTGGCAGTACATATTAATAAGATTGTACATTTTTTTTTTGTTTAAATAATATAATATGTTGTAAATGTATTTAAATTAATCAATGTTACATCCAGTCATTATATCACACCTTCATAAACACAAAACGATTTTTATTATTATAAATTTTTTTTTCTTATTTTTTTTTTTTTTAATTTAAATATTGAGTTAAAAATTCATCTATATATCAAATATTTATCAGATCTTTAACTAATATTATTTATAGGATTTTCTAGTGAATGGTTTAAGATTTAAGATTTAAGATGTATCAATCAATCATCGATTTGAGTGACAACATTTAATGTAATATCATATATAATTATATATATTTTGTGTAACTACATACATATATATTTATATCGTTGCTGGTAAACCTCCCAAATTACAAGCACAACAAATACATGATGTTAAACGTATCTACTACCACTACTACTATCAATAAATTTCTAGTGTAATAAAAATTTGTTGCCTTTCATGCAAGTTAAACTATTAAATTAAGTATCTACTTATCGAATAACAAACACTTTTTGCTTTATAGCTTAAGATACCTTTGAAACATTGCAAAAGATAGTGAATGTGTTTGTGAACTGGGAATGACCGTTCAATTGGGTGTTAGGGGTAGAACCCTGCACGGGCGACCCGAACCCGTTGCCGCCCGAAACCCGTCCGGCCCGTACGGGCTCGGGCCGGGTACGGGCTTGAAAAAAAAAATCGGGTCGGGTCGGGTTTGGGTACCCGTGAAAATCAAAAATTATCTAAAAAAAATTTTATTATATTTTTCAAATCAATTATCATGTAATGGATTTTAAATATCCAATAATTGGATTTAAATTAAATTTTAATATTGTATTCAATTAAAAAAAAATCAAAACTTTTTATTTTTCACGGGTACCCGAACCCGACCCGAACCCGACCCGGCCCGTGCCCGATAGTAAGCGGGTCGGGTCGGGCAAGATTTTTTTTTTCTTTAACGGGCGGGCTTTGGGCTCAAATTTTTGGCCCGTGCAGGCCTCTAGTTAGGGGTCCGTTTAATTGGAGGCCCTAAACTCATCGCGGAGTTTGGATAGATTCTATTGTTACCTGAACCAATTACACAGATTGCTTTCTAGCTTACAAATTACCGTTTTTTTTTTCGTTATTGGCATGTAGTATGTTTTTTAGGTATCTCCATTTATATATGTTCACGAAATTTTATTTTTTTTTATTTGTTTTTGGGGTACGTAGTTTTGCTCTAACCTATGGAATGTTGACACGACAATTTAATGATCAATCCGTATTTTATGGAATGATTTCATAATACAGGGCATCATTTTGGTAACACCAATTCAAATTTAACATAAAATTATTATTTTATCATCGTCATATAAATAATTATTATGTTTACATCCGTCTGCTTGTCTATGAAAAAGGTGTAGTTTTGTTTTGTTTTGTTTTACACGATTTTTATAAATTTATGACAATAACAAAATTATAAGAAATATCCTAGAGTTGTAAGTATGAGCATTGAGCATAGATAGTTTTTCTATATAATAAATATTGGCGCACAGCTTGATGCCTATATCAGTGGCTTTTTGTTTGATGTCATTTTGAAATTTAAAATCAATAAATCAACGTTATGATCAGTGATCGCGCAGATCATTGACTGTGCAGTAGTCTTATATTCAATATAATAATTGTATTTTTGGATCAATAGTAAACTTGCATACTTACTTAAAATAAAATTTATAAAAAAAAAAAAAAAATGGTGACGTGAGGTTTCATTCTTTGAAATAGAATGATATGAAATAAAACAAATTAAAAACTGAAAATGTAAATCTATAAAGTATTCTGGTATTAGATGCGATAATATCGCATTTATTTATTTTGTTTTTTTTTCTTTATTGCTAAATATTTATTTACTGAGTCAAATTTTAAATATATGTAGGGTACTTGTACGAGTATGTATAGATGATGTCTGCTGATTTAATCGCTTCTCTTTTAGAATTCCATTTAGATTTGTCATTAAAATACATATTTATTTATGTGGCGTTAATTGAATTGAAATTTATTTCAATATATTTTTCATATTAACTAATGTTTGTTTATTACGGCGTTTATTACAAAATACTTGGAATAAATAGATGATAAAAATGGGTGTCTGCAGAAAGTATAGGGAATTGACATTCTAATTTAACGAGTTGCTAAAACGATCTGATCAATATCATTATTCTATAGAGTTCAATAAAATTGTAATACATATAGTAAATTAATTTTAACATTTATTTATTATTAAAATATATAAATTAAAAACTAGAAAGACTATTAAAATTGGATTTGTATCCAATTTATTTATATGCACTACATGTAAGTCGTACGGGTTCGGTCTCCATTCGGTCACTTTTAAACATAGTATAAGTATTATCCTTATCCACCTATTAATTTCTGAGAAAAATAAAAAATAACAAAGAATTGACCTTTG
>JAABKK020058052.1:0-36512 GCA_011634745.2 Catotricha subobsoleta
TCACATCTAAAAATGCTTTTGGAGCTAGAAAATGTTAACCTTTTGGAACTCCCATACAAAAAACGAACCACCCTAATGAATATATTATATATGAATTATTATGCTTTGGGTATATAAGGTAAGTATAAGACTATAAAAGTAATATTATGTAAATACCAGTTTGTTGCAACCAAATTCTTCATCGATTTTAATTTTTCTTTTTTTTTTTCAAATACTTGGAAATGCAATATGCCTTTTTCATTAAAGAAGCGAAAGCAACAAAATCTTTAAAACCGCTACTTACTAAACGTGCAAAATTTATTTAATAAATTTTCAGTTTTCAATGTCTATCACCTATTATTGCATTGCATTGCAATATTTTATTATAAATACTAAGTAATATTTAAATATGAAAAAAAATATTCTATAAATCTAACTGCTCACTTGACATGTAACACATAAGTAGGTATATTTCTGTAAATTGATTCATAACTTGGTGCATACACATAAATATTAATACCGCTTTGAACGGAATTTCAAAGTATTGCATATAATGCAACATTATTATACTTTTGCTTACGAAAATTTGACGTTTTATTTAATGAAGAAATATTTGGTGAAATATTTTTGTTAGCGGATTTTTAAAATTTGGATTTTTTAGTTTGCACAATACCATTTTAATAACTGATCAAAATATGACAAAAATGGTGGAACTATTTTCTATTTAGTTTTGCTATTTATTTATTTTTTTTTTCATTTTTATTACATTTTATAAATAAACCAGATTTAAAATAAAATATATTTAATATATCGATGGCTCCATGAGAAAAAGACTCTTATTTCAAAATCCAAAAACAGAAAACACCTTTATTAAAAATTTTTTTTTGGAAATCACTCTTATCAAATTTTCATATTTGAAAATCGCTCTTATTAATTAATTTTAAAATATCTCTCTTATTAGGCTTTACACTACGAAAAAAAAACTCTTATTAAAACATTTGAGAAAAAGAACTGTTCTTAAAATTTTCTAGCAAAAAAAACTCTTATTGAAATTTTCGAAGAAATAAAACTCTTATTAAAATTGTCACCTAACAAAATTTTGTTAATAAGAGCGATTTTTAAATATAAAATTTTGTTAAGAGGGAATTATTACTGAATTTTGCAATAAGAGCTTTTTTTTGTAAATATTTTGATAAGAGCGATTTTTAAATATAAAATTTTGATAAGAGCGAATAATTTTTAGTTTTTCAATATGAAAGTTTAATTCTTAAAAATTTTGAGGAGTTTTTTTTTGGATAATTTTGAGAAGAGCGATTTTTAAATATGAAATTTGGATAAGAGCTCTTTGTTTTTGGATTTTTTAATAAGAGAGTTCTGTTTTTGGATTTTGAAATAAAAGTCATTTTCTCGTGGAGCCAGCGATATATATTGGCAAAGGATTTAATATGATTTTTATTGATAATTTTTAATTAATTTCAGTAATTTATAACAATATGTGAACAAGTAATTCTTTTTACGTCATTTAGTATTTGATAATATTACCGTTAACTGACATTTTTGATAATAAAATAGAGTTATGACAAATTAAATAATTTTAAATGAGGTTAAAAAGTATAATAAAAATTTGGAAATCGACTCATTATATTTACAACTAACTTTATACTAAATAATTATACTAAAAATTATGGTAAAAACAGATCAGCTTTTCCAAAATTTGATAATTTCACGCAAACTATTTTATTAATAATTTTAATTGTGATTATTAATCATTATTGCTGAATATATTTACCATTTCTAGATGAATGAAATTAATATTAAAACAAAAAAAACAAAAAAATATAAAAAGTAAACAAATTGAATATATGCAACCTAATAAAATACACAAAAAAAGAAAAAAACAAAACAAAACGAATCATTAAGAAATAATGTTTGGTCACGACCTAGTCAATTAGACTAAAGAGTGCGAGAGTGACATTTTCTATAGACAATTATTTCGATATTATTACCAAAATTATACTTGAATGATTATTTGATTAAACAGAGCATAACAAAATTCGTAAATAATTATCAATTAGACATTTATATTGTCACCCATATCGAGAAAATTTGCTTGCAAAATATGGCACAGCGCTACAAATAATTTGATATTTTTAGTGGCAAAATAATGTAATGATTGCGCGTGTATACAAAACAAAACAACAACAAAAATATGTGTGAAAGTAAAATCGATTATAATCGACAAAAAATATGAACCAGTAAAAAAGTTTTAATAGTTTGTTTCATCCTTTACAAAAAAAAAAAAATGTATTTATTTCTACATATATATAAATATATATATAATATATATAGTTTCATAATTATCATCATTTCTATTTTCAATAAAGTTTTTCATAATTTTTTTTTTTTATTACAAACAATTTAAAAAAAACCTACGATCACATTTAAAATATTAAAATACTAACAAACTTCTGCATTATGAAAAAAAATAAATAAAAATAAAATATTATCTATTATCATATCTTTTAAATGGAGGAAGAGATGGAACTTTGCATGATTAACAATGCGTGTCAAAAAATATATCTGGCTGTGGTATGATGTTATAATATTGATCATAATTTATACATAAAAATGGTCAACTAGAGAGATTCATTTATTTAAATAATATTATTTTATATTTTTATTCTGAATATATATAAAATTTCTACTTAATATTAAAATAATAACAGAAAAATGAAAAATCCTTTTGTGTAAAAATATGGATTGAATTGTTATTAAAAAATAATAACGGATATTAAGAGTACTGAATTCTGAAATTGAAATTGAAATTTATTGTAAATTGTAATCAGTTGAAGGGCATATTTTCGGTATCATTACATTTTTTTTTTAAATCATTTTTTTTACTATCAGATTGATACATTTGTATATTTTGTTTATTTTAATTACATAAAACACCATTGTGGTAAATAATTCTGAAATGTAAAACAATATGATTGCCCCTTAAATTACTATATATAAAAATAATTCATAAATAATTTTTTTTTAAAAAGAAAAAAGGAAATAAAAACATATCGAAAAGTAATTGGAACATGTATGTGTATCATAACAACGCCGAGTTAAATTATATAACGAAATAAATCTGTTATAGCAATTATTATTTTATAGACATACTAGTCTGGATATGACCATTATCCATACAATTCATGTATAATCCCTTTCATTTCAACCGAGATACATGTGATACGAAATGAGATTACCCATAGCGCAGTTATAGTTACTAGTTACCTATTTGGAAACGTATCGTTTCAATGCATTTATTATTTATACAATCACACATAATATGCATACCAAGCCCACCACGAATAATAAAAGTATAAAAATGAATTTAATGCGGAAGAATAGGAACTACGCAATTTTCAAATGGAATTTTTAATTTATGTTTTTATAACTAGGGAATGTTTATTTTATATATATGTATATATATATTTATTATTATTTTTATTATTATTAATATTATTATTAGTAGTATTATTGTACACACCAGTGGAATCTGGGTAGGTGATATTAAACGCAATATCTATGAATATGAATAAATTGCTATCGCTTTATGTACATGTCCACCCTTTTGCAGATAAAATGCAGCATGAATAATGAATTTTTCATTTATCACACAGTGGAAATAGATTTATTGTTTTGTGTTATAGGTTAGCGACAGGCCTGTTGTTGTTGGTATTAATAATTTCTTTTTCCATTTTTTTCTTTTATTTTTCAACAATATTTCTTTTAAGAGTATTGTGAACATTGGACACGGTTAACTTTTTTTTTTTTTAAAGCTATAATAATAACAGATTTTTTTTTTCGTAATTCAAGTCATTTATTACGATACGTTCAAGTAAATTATATTTTTTATGACTTTAGTTTTTTTTTTTTTAAGTATTCACATTAATTCAAAAATGTTGTATTGTTATGTGGAAAAATTCAAATGATTTTATTACTCCCAAATGTAATAGAGATGATGTTATACATGATTTCATTAAACATTTTGTCTAAAGGCGTCTTAATACTGCAATTGTTAATATTTATAGCGTGCACAGCACACAATAATATCGTTTTTCTTTAAATTGTTATTTTAAATACATTTAACCTTTCTCCATGTATTTTAAATTTTTGTGTTAATGTAAAGTTTTTATTACAATTCAGGTGGCATGTTTATGGTTAATGGTGGGTGCAGTTACATCAACAGTAACTGATACTACAAAATTAACAAGTGCGGCTGCAACATTAGGTGGCCTTTATCGAGAGTCAAGAGACGGTTACAGATCATCAGAACGACCACAATCAAGATGCATAAGTTGTTTGTATGCAGCATTAGGCGGAAATCAACGTGAAGACAGAGACAGGTATTTAAATAAGGCACATTTTCATAGTACCAACTAAACACTTAATTTCCGAACAACAAAAATTTTTCCGAACAAGACTTTTTGGGAAATTATTATTATTACTTTTACAGGTATTATGACCAATACTATTATTATAATTATAGACCGGCGTATTCTGGACAAAGAGAGTACGAAGATAGAAATTGGTATTATCAACCGGATCGTGATCGGTATGATGATAGATCTAGGTATGGTGATAGAAATTCTGCATATGATAACAGGTAGGAATATTGTTTTAATTGTTAACATTTTCGTAATAATCAAACATAATTTTAAAATGGTTTAGACCTAACTTTAATTATGCTATTTCTATTTTGTAAGGAATATGCTTGGGAGCTTGCTTTTACGCCCTTTGAATTAAATCTTTTTTTTATTTTTTTTAAAGAAAGTGGTAGAACGCCGTCTAAAAATGCTCTCTAATATTTTTTTTAAAAATAGTTGAAAAGCTGTCTTATATTTTTTTAAAATGGTGGAATCCAAATTGTACATCGAGAATGATTCTTTATTTTCAATTTATGTGAATGAATTTAAAATGTATATCTAGAAAAATTCTTGAGTTTCAAAATGAATAAACAAATTTATAATGTCTATTGAGAATGATTCTTGAGTCCTATATACATCAAATTGGCTACGATAGCACTAATAATGTTCACAGTTCTCGAAATCAGGATTATTATTATTATTATTATTATTATTATTATTATTATTATTATTATTATTCTGACAACTAGCAACTTAGCGGAAATGAATTCTATAATAATTGACTCAATTTTGGAGTCTTATACCACTTTAAAAAAAAGACGTTAATCCACTATTTAAAAAAAATAATATTAGAAGACATTCAAATATTATTTTTATGAAATAGTGTTATATGACTCTTTTATCAAAAATTGGACGTTATTCCACTTTTAGAAGGTTTTAAATCACTATGTACAAAAAAAAATAGAGGGGGTTAAGCCAAAGGGCATTAGTTTTTTTTTTTTTATGAAATAGTGCTATGGCTCTTGTATTAAAAAGAGGACGTTTTACAACTTTTAAAGGACTACAGTAGAGGGCGTTAAAAGTACGTTTAAATTAAAGTAAATGTTTGGAAATAAATTTCTTTTTAGATATGATGATCGAAACAGTCAAGATAGATACTACGATAATCGTTATGAACCGCATAGACCAAATTCAGCTCATTATGATCGATATGATAATCAAAATTCATATAATGATTATCGTGGTAATGGTTACGATAATAGAGATCCGAATTATTATAATTCTGTGAGAGGGGGTGGAAGTGGAGGTGGAGGTATAGGTGGAGGTGCGGGTGGAGGTGGAGGTATAGGTGGAGGTGCGGGTGGAGGTGGAATCGGAACTGGAAGTGCTGGCTATGATAGCGGCTATTATGATGGTAGACAAATTTTATAAACTGAGTATAGGAATTTTTAATAATTACATTTGAAAATCGTTTATAGATCGAATGTCTATGAGAGGTTACAGTGGAGGCTCTAGTGGGGGATATAGTGGTGGATACGCAGGAAATTATGGAAATCGTGATAGATACGGAGGTAGTAATTATGAAAACAGATATCCCGAACAAGATCGAATATACTACGATCGAAATCAACCCGGAGGCTATCGAGGAGGTTATGATGATAGAAACTTCCGTCCATTGGATCAAAGCTACCGGTAATTAATAATAAATAACGCTTAAAAATCATGTCTATTACAAATATTTTCAAAAATATTGTTATTCAAAACATTGATTTTAGAAATATCGTAAATTCAATTTCTTTTAAAACAATGTTTTTATTATGAGAATGGACGAAGTTTTAATTAATATTTAGATAGGTACTTAAATAATTTAAAGGTTATTCTAGATTCTTATTTGGATTAGAAATATGTATTCTCGATTTGTTATACTTAACCTGAAAAACCCAATTACTTATAATTCTCATTGAATGCGATTATTAGGTACTTTTAACCATATTAGAAATATAGGCATTTACAAAATTCAATACAAATTATACTTACACGGCATAACGAACATTATATATTTTATATCAATTTACAAATAAGCTATCTATAATGGATAACATTTAAAAAAAAAAAATATCTAAAAAAGACATTTATTCAGAAATACATAATATAGTATGTCTTCAATCCTTACTTTATTATTTTCCAGAGAAATTAAGAAAAACAAACGAAAAAGAAATTATTTTTTTTCGTGTATCGAGAATTTTTTTTATGTCTTCAATAAAACTCTGGTTGCGGTTTCTATTAGAAAAGTTTTGTACAAAAGCAATAGAGTTACATGTAATTGGTTTTTTTTTCGAATTGGCAAAACGAACTAAAATCATACATCATAAAGTTAAAGAGACCGTTTTCAATTTAATAAATAATAGTTAGTTGGGGTTTTGCAGCTTTACAATATAATGAATTAGCAGAAACTTTTCAATAATAAATAGAAAGGCGGTATTTACTATAGCAAATGGTATATGCAAGTGTAATAATAACAGAAACAAAGGGGAAGTATTTAAAACTTTGGCCAATTACATTTTTAGATAGTAATAAATTTTTCTTTTATTAAAAACTATAAAATTCATAGTACATATAGTATATATGGTAAAAGCATAATCATTCGATACAATAATATTTATTGAATTTTGTTTTTTTTTTTATATTTCTTCTTCATCCAAAAGTACATGAGCATTAGAGTGGCTCGAAAGAGGTTTTTTTATTTAAATTCAATGGAACAGAAAATAAAATTCTAGAATATTCGTTCTTAAGCTTTGACGCTTACGTTTTTAATTTAAAAATTTTCAGCTTTTTTTTCACTTTTTGGAGGGTTGCTAAAAAGCACTAGTGCTGATTTTAGAGTTAAACAATTTAATAAGCCCTTTTGTTATTATAGATACGAGAATTAGTCATTTCGGAAATTATGGTCAATTCAATTCAATTTTATTTATTAAGTATTTTGTTTTTAACATATTATCTTATTGTGAGATAATGATGAGATAATGATTAATAAACCTTTATATGACTTAATCATAATATACATTTTAATAATACTTTAATATACCATAAATAAAATAAACAATAATTTTCGGACCTCCATATTTATTATTGTAATCTTCTTGATTTTTAATTTTGTTTTATTTTTTATTTTTTTTTTAAACTGCAATCTATGTACATAAGCAAATCGAATAAATTGTTGTAAATTGTATAATATCTGTATGCAATGTATGCAAAAGTATGTAAACAAATTTTCATGAAAGCAATAATATGACTTTGTATAATATTTTATAAGTTTAGTTTTTTTTGTAAATTGCAAACACTATACATATTTGCATAGTTCTTTGCGCAAAAATTTAATATTCTGATACAAGGCAAGTTCGTATAATAATTCGCACGCTATTTTGTAAATATATTTACATGCATTCAACATTTTGCATACGATTGAGTAAGTTTACTAAAAGGCAACCAGCAGTATATGTCTGTTCGTTTATATATATAAAAAAAAACTAAAATCAAATTTTCTATTTGCACACTCATACATAATTAAATAATCTGATTTAATTGCATTCCTCTATTGAAATGTATTTTCCTTATTTTACCTACTTTTTTTTAAATAATGTCATCGTAATCGGCACTTTTGTGTTGCACTATGCATTCTTTTATCTAAAACCAAACAAAAAAAAAATATTGTATTGTACACAGTGGAGTATCTGGTTTTGATAACTCCGGTCGAGGACACTACTATGCAAATAATCCAGCACAATCACAACAACCGGCACCACCATCATCAAACTCACATCAACAGTCACCTCCTCGACCATTTCAACCATCAACTCAACCACCAAACTCACCATCACAATACCATAATCAGCAAACATATGAAAGTAGTACATCATCCAATTCGGGCAGTAAAGGATACGCTGGTGCTTGGGGATATGCAAATGGGAATGATAGAGACAATGCACAAAACTATGGCCGGGATAAAGATACACAGAGGTAAGTTTTTGAACCGTAATGGATATTGTGTTATTTAGTTTTCAGTATGTCGTGTGTAACAGTTTAAAGCAAGGCACATTTGTATATCGGTTATATCGGTATTATTTCTACCTGTCCGGTGTGTAATACTTTACTTTTATCCACCTGCCTGAACCACATCAGTACTCACCACTGGCACAGTCTGTAGAAAGAGGTGTACTCATACATAATATTAATATAAAATATAAATTCAATGTCATATGGGATGGATTATGTAGAGAAATGTGTGGTTATAATGTAAATTATGTATGTGTAGGGGATTTTTGGTATGCAAACGTTACGATATAGGATAAGATTGTAATTGCTTTTGTTTATTTTGATCCCTTTTCTTTCTAATTTAGTGATACATGTGTTAGGACATGGCATTTGCAAATATTTATTGTTTATTATTCAACAAACACCATAATGGGCAAAGTGTTGGTAAATCTCGAAAAGATATGCATTTCAATTTAAATATTCATGCAAAAAATATTAACATGTAATATAAAATAAGAAAACAAAGGATTCATTAATTTTTATTCTATTTCATTTCTGTTCTGGTTTTAAAAATAAATATTTTTTTTGCGAGAATTTCAAAAAATGCCCAGAAAATCACCTGCTCAAAAGGAAATAATTTAAAAAATTTATACATAGGGAGTAAAGAATTGGTCCTAATTTCTATGTTGCATATAAACGTAATTCCAATTCGAAAATCGATTTTCTTTTTTAAAATGGTTGATTTATTTATATTTTTTAAAAAGACAACACTGAGTAGAAAATACCTTTTCGCTTTTATAATTAGTTGTTAAATTTTCTAAGCAATTTTTTTTTAATGTATTAACGCAATTAATGTTAATCTGAATAGAATTACAAAACTGTTTAAGAAATGGAAAATACCAAAAGCGATTTTTGGTTTTCTTTTTTATTTATGTTTAATGGTGTGTTGTTAATTGACGTTTTAAACGATTAATGGTTAACAGCCATAACCGTATTTTCAAACAGTTTATTTTTAAGTTCAAATTTTATTTCAAGCAGAAATATCGTGCTACAAATTAAACTTTTTATATTTCAAATTTCAATCAAGCAAATCCTACAATTCATTGAACCAAAAATTCTAATTAATTCTCTATGAATGGGCCCTATGATGAGGATGAGAATTATATATACAAAACTATAAGCACAAGTAGCATTACGTTATTTCTTGTTCTATCCTTCTATTTATTGATATCGAAGTACCTATTCCACATATCTTGTAGGTACATTAAATTTACTTACATATTCCTAAAAAGCTTTATATGTAAGAGAAAATAATACACGTGTGAGTGGGTCCTACATTTCATGTACATAAACAGCTTTGCAATAGGTTTGAAAATTAAATAGGTAACATGTTTCCATGTTCATTCAATGATCATGTACGTATATAATAATAATAATAAATGTAAATTGTTTTAGTTTAGTATGTACTAACTAACAGAATTTGCTGAAGGCTTTAAATGGGTTGAGTTACCTTTCTATAGTATTGCCATAACTGTTCGATTCTCGAGAATCGGAGATACTAAAATGTTAAAACATAGATTAAAATGAATTGCACTATGGACTATTTCTATTCGAAATAACAATAATATATTCACATATTTTGCTAGCAAGTCTCTTTGTAAAATTGTAATTTTACTTAAAAACACAATACAATCATTTCTCACAACGTATTTGATAAATTTAAATGGTATAATATTTGTTTGTTAAAATTAAAATACAAAGTTCAGCTTTAGTGTCATTATTTATTCTATAATTGAAATTTTCATTAAACATAGTTCAGATTTATGTTTAAAGGTTATTTTAATTATGAATTTGATTAACATTAAGTGGAAGGTTTAAATAGATAATATTATAAACCTTGATAAATATCCTCAAAATTAATGGAATATTAAAAATACGAAAGGCTTGAATGTTAGTTTAATGTAAAAAAAATAATATAATTTACCCACTCTCCTAAGCGATAATATATAATAGAATGAATGCTCCATAAATTAATACTATTGTTTGTTAAAACAGCTTAATGTGTTATACCTTCGATACACTATAGAGTTAATGAGCATTCGCGCAGTTTATAATTAAGATAACTACGTTCTGATTGGTAAATTTTACGTTTTGTCATTAACACTGTCACTGTCACAATTAAACCCATAAAAATTATTATATATATTATTACGGTTCTAACGAAATAGGTATAAACAGTTTGCTATCTAGAAATTCAAATTATTATTTTGCCGAAATTCATTTAAATTACTTTTAATATATCTATTCAAGTTTAGTTTTAAATCACAATATAGATATTTTTGACTCCAATACTATTTTAAGTATGTATTATATATGTAGTTCGGCTTAAATGAAAACTGACCTTCTTATCAAATAAACATAAACTACACCAGTCACCAATTCATATATGTCAAAACAAATACTATTTTCTATCCATAAATTGTAATTATTATATTTGACTTGACCAAAAACTTTACCTCAAAGGAAGGACATCAGATGGTTTTTCCATAATAAATACCATAAAATATAACATAAATTATAACATAAATTATAACATAAAATAAATATTCTACATGAACCGAAATAATTTATTTATAAGTTTAGTTTCTTGTTATGCTTTTAATGCATGCTTTATGAGCAAACTGCAAAAGTTTAATAATTTTCATTAATATTAGAAGCTTTATCATCATATGTAAATGCTGTGTATTTGGTTTTACTATATATAGAATATAGATAATTGTTGTTGTCGCATCATTTTCAACAATTATATATGAATATGTGTTATGTGTAATGTGTATGTGTGTATGTAATGTGAACCAGTTAAACTAAATCATCAAAGAAAATTTTGTATGCTGCCTTAATGGTACTCATATTATATGTATTACGTTTCAAGAAAATTAACTTAACCGAAAATATATTATGAACTTTGTTTGAATCAAACTTTTAAGTATATATTTAATGATCTAAGTGCCACAGCTTCCAAAAGTATACATATCTTCTTCAATTTATATATAAAAAATAAATAAGTATCTATATGATTATTGAAAATAAATTGCTTTTAGTTTATTGCTGCTACAGTTATTGAAATCTCATATATAAAATAATAATAAACATATTTCCTAACAATCTTTTTCGCAATAAATCTATGAAAATCACTTTCGTCATTGTTTTTGTTGAGTTAAAAATGATTTATTAAAGCATAAAGTATTATTAAATGTCTGAGGAAGGGTCAATTTTACAAGTCTTATGATGTGATTTCTGTTTACGATCTATTTATTTTCAATATTAGTTATAATTATGAAACAAAATATGTGAAAAAATTTCATAACATTCTGTGTCGATTAATAATAACAATTATATTTCTTAAAAATTTATGGACCCAGACAAAACTTTTAATATTTGGTAAAATATATATATTTTTTTTTATTTTATAACTAAAATGAATATGAATTATGATGAGAAATAAATAACCTTCAAATTTTAAATTGCATAATCTTTTCATCCGATTTTCACTAAATTAAATGTTTATTTTGTTTAAAAGAACTATAATCAAATTTTCGAAAATGTATATATGTATTTGCATACAATGTATTTGATTAATTACTTTGCTATGCTTGTCATTTTGATGATCGGATGTTTCTCACATTCGACTATGACTTTGGGTTATATATGTTACTATGCGGTTATCGTTAATAGAACTAAATTAAAATAAATGAATAAAATATTATTACTTTATCACATTTTCAATGCTTTAATTTAATCCAATGAAATTAAACAAACCAAAACGAAAAATTCATTACCTATTCATAAATCAAATAATGAATTAAAATTTGAAAAATTAGATAAAACTTGTTAAAATTAAAAATCTTTTTCTCGTACTGTTTTTTTCACGGTTTACGTTTAAAAACTTCTAAATTACTGTCATTATACCAAATGCTGCAACGAATAAAATATTACACGATAAAATTATTATATTATGTATAATAATATGAGAAGTCAAATGCGAAAAGTCCAAAGATAAATGCAATAAATTTTGATAAAAATTTATGCGAAAACATCAAATATTTTAAGTAATTTAACAGGTTTTAAATTACTGTTTTAATTTCTACCATCATAATTATTATAGCTGAAACATATTATTAAACTGAGAGCACGTATTCCAAAAAGGACGATTTTGCTATATATAAAACGATTCAATGAACAACTCCATATCAAATTTATTATTTTAATATTGTTTTATTCTATTCACCTTCTTTAATATAATACGTGTGTCGTATATTGTGAGTTAATAACAATTGTTTGATAATTATATAATCGGTAGGTAATATTCTGTATTATGTGTGTAACACTGTTTGCGTGAATATCAGTGCTATATAGTATTTATTATTAGATATCCAAGTAAATTATTGTTAAATTAGTATAACATAGTTTATATTGGTTAGGTTTTTGGTTGAAAGTATATATGTAATAGGAAATAATAATAATTTTGATTACAATTTACAACACTTCCATATTTTTGGTAATAATATAAATTTTCTGTACCACATATCGACATATTTATAGTATAAAATATATGCGGGGCTAACTAAAACATTAAAATATAACACTCTCTACACTCTACACATACCTATAATAACATTAGTTTTAATATAATAATACCGAATATATACCCTGAACATTATGTGGTATGTAGTTTACTATGTGTGTTTGCGCCTAATCATTTATATTGTGAAAATATTGGATAATATTATGGCAGGCTTTTTGATGAGAAAAGCGTGTTTTAGTGTTTTTTGAAATTAATTGAAATGGTGCACGACAGCCAACACGTTATATTTTATCGCTTCATATTCTGTTTGAATAATTTTTCAGTTTTTGTTTTTTTTTTGTTTTTTTGTTTGTTTTCGCGTAATAAAAATTTGTATATTAAGGCTATCTAGGTTATACAGTTTGGTCATGTTTATTTCATTGTAAAACAAAAATTTCATTTAAATACTTTACCTACTTATGATTTTGATTTTACCATGCACATAGAAATATTATTTGATAAATAAAATAAATATCATAGCATGCAATATTTACTTAAACTAATACTATTATATATATAGGAATGAAATATTTACACTAATCTACAGTTTGATCAAATTAATACTGAGAGATGTCTGATTTCGAAACAATTCTATTTAAACACTTCATTCACATTTGTCATTTTCTAGTTTATCAAAATCTCAATTGATCAATTCAATATAATAATATGAGAAGCCAAATGCGAATAGTCAAAGATAAGTGCAAGAAATTTTGATTTTTTGCTGTAGAATAATGAAGTGAGAATTGATCATCTGCGATTTTGGTAAAACTGAAATAGCAATTTGAGAAATAAACTATAAACAAATGAAATAAATTTATAGAAATTATTCGATTCAAATTAAATATTAACCAAGAGCTTTTGATGCTTCTACACATATCTCAACAAAAACATGAAACATGATTGCGTCAAAAATTCCAATTCTTCTCATCACTGCAACCTAAATTATGCAAGAAATATAAATAGTTTTTTTTTTTACATTTTCCGAAAATAATAACTTATGTATTCAACCAAACTCATCAAAAACTTTTCTATTATTACAATTCACTTACATAATGTTCCTCAAAAAAAAATTTAAAGTACAACAAAAAAAGAAAACTTATAAAGACCAATTCTATTTTACAATATAATAATGCTTAAGTTAAAAAAAAAGGTAGCATTGCATACTCACCCGAAGTCTCAGAACCATACAAAGTATCTAAACAACAAATAAAAACTCCATTTAAACAATATTTTTGGAACAAATGAGTCTAATATATATTTTTATATTTTTGGCACCACAAAATTTTACCAATTTAAGTTTTCTGATGACAATAGAGGAAAACTTTCGAAATTTATATACACATGTATAGAATAATATACATTATACAAGTGTTCTTAAAATAGAAGCAAACAAACACAAATCCTTTTCTATATATCTTCAAAAAAAAAAAAGAAGAGAAAACAGTGAAAAAAAATCTTTCTCACATACAACCAGGTGCTGAAGTAGGAAACTTTATTTTTATTTGTGTTCTGTAAAGTGGGAAAAACTGCCTTTGCTGCCAAAATATATATTTACAAAAAGATATATACTTACCTAAGTACCCATATTTATACTTATACTCGTAATACAACACATTGAAATGCAGAGAGAAAAAATATTATAAATAAAGCAAAGACATGCATTGTTTTATTTTATATATCACTACAGTCGTACCAAAAACTATTTATTTATTTAAAAAAAAAGGTACAGGATATTCACTTTGATTTATGAGTAACGCCAAAAAAGAAACCCATAAGCAAAAAAGCTATAACAACATTTATATATTTTTCTTTTCCAGTAAATGGATATACAAAAAAAATCAGAATATACGATATTACATGACATTCCATTACATTACAACACTGTTCTATGCGCCAAAAATTTAGTTATATCTTTTGCAATATTAATGTAGGTATAGCGACTCACTACTACACAGCAAGTATATTTAAAAAAAAAATGAATGGAATCATTTGATTTTTTCACGTACAAATTGCTTCCGAACAAAAAAAATGCATTAGCGCAGCACCGCCCACCAACATCAAAATGAACTTAAATTGAAAATTTTCTACAAAGATTAATTAATAAAGTTATTATAATATTCTCTGTTGAAATAACAAATATACAAAAAAAAAAGAATCACAAAAACGAGATAAATTAATCTGCTGACATTTAGTTGCATTGCGACTTTTAATTATTTACTACTTAACTCCTTCAAGGTAAATTGAAATGTTGGTTTCTGGTTTATTCCTTTTATTTCAATTTAAATCATCGAATAACATAAAAACACTATTAAACCAAAAATTTACATATAATTTATGAAGATGCGATGTGACCAATTCAAGTACAATAATAGTAATTTCACAATTTCAACATTTCAATATTAATATATTTTATCTGTGCAATTGCTAGCTGGTTGACAATATATATATTATATATAATATATATTGAGTTTATTTCAAATATATTATTATATATGTATTTTTCTTATACTCAAACGCAACATTGTTGTAATAATAACATTAATAATAGTAGAGTAAGTTGTATATAAATGACTAAAAGTATCAAGAGTAGGTGCTTTTAATATTGTTCATATTACAATTTGAATATTAGAATTTCCATAATGTCTCCTCTTATAACATCTCATTTAACTATAACTTTAATAAAACGATAATTCATGGTAAAGCATTATGGAGTGCTATATAACAAATTTTCAATCTTATACAAATACGGGTATACCGTCCCCTTCCCTCTCCCCCCCCTTAAATTCTACTATTCAGATGTATAATAAAATAATACAATAAAGTGTAAGCTACTTATGGATTGTAAAATAAAGTTTCATATTTCAAAATTTCAAAACCAACTAAAATACATAATATGATATCAAATTAAAGTTTTTAGGATCGTCGCGCGCGCTTAATTTTTAAGTGCTATCCGTACTTGAAGTATAGAAACAATGTTTTGAGGAAAATTGCAAGAAAAAGCTTTTTGAAAAGTTTTTGTCATTTGTGCTGGTAATTTCTAGAATCTATCAAAAACAGATGCATTTAAATTCTACAATTCATTTAATTTCAATAATTACAAATAATATTTATAGCAGTCATAGGTGACATTTATTTACGAATAAAGATTATGGCATTTAAATGGTTTATGTTACAAGGAAAATATATTTTGTTTACATTTGTCAAGAACAGCATTACACATTAAAGACCTAACATGTTAACATTAAAATTAGATTTTTTCTATCGCCATTAATAGCCCTGCGTACGGTGAACGACCACGGCCTTTAAACACCAGCTATCTTCATGAGCGGGATACACCAACATCAGTTACTGCTGCTGGCAATAAAGCAGAAGAAAATTCGAACTCAAATAAAACGGATAATACTACTAATAACAATGATGAGCAGAAGCAAGACCAACACCAAAATCAGTAACAGTGACATTGGATTAATTATCTCGTATTTTAAAGTTATTAAATATAATTAAATGCGTCTTTTATTTTTTATTTAATTTTTTTGTTTTTTTTTTTTTAGATAATTTATATTATTTCTTATATTTAATTATGAGTATTATTGTTTTTAATGCAAAATGAACCATTTTTTATTTAAAAAAAAAATGCATTTAATTTTTTTTTATTTGTATTGCATGGAATATATTTTTACTTTTGCAACGTGATTTTTTTTGTATTTCAATATTTTTTATAGGCTTAGGATAAGCAATTAATTAATAAAATACTATTTTTAGTGCATAATATTTGTAATTTGTTTTATTTCTAATTTTTTTAATTTGGAAAATAATGGAAAAAAAACAAGCTACCAGTGGATTGGCACACGACTTCATTGTGTATAACCATATGTATTTCTGTAAATTCTGCGTCTTTTGGTATATTGACCATAAATATCCGACCACTCAATCCTGAGATCAAGAAAAAATTGGAATAAAAAATCTTCGAAACCAACTTTATTTCTCTCAAAAATTAAGTAAATTTATAAATACGGATTGAAATGTTTCACTTAATTGATTTATTGTTCCAAAATTAATGGTTCCATCCATGCCGATTGCTAAAATAGAAAATGGAAAAATTGCGCTCTTTCAGCATTTAGTTTATCATGTCAATTCTATAGAAATCATTAACAGACATCACTTTAAACAGGAGTAATTTATAAAAAAAAAAAAAAATTTAGCAAAATAAAAAAAATACTGAAAAAGAAAAACTATATTATTTTCTTGTACCACATATATTGTACTTTATAAACTTACACAATAGCCTTAAGTGTCGTTACACTCCCGGTACAATGAGATAAAATACATTGTTAGGAAAATCATTATATTAAAACGTTTCCTTGCATCCATCCGAAGTATGAGGACGATCGTCTATATTATATGAGGACAATTTCCACACCATTAAAAATTGATGTACACATTAGAATGCATTTACTTCTTGTATAGTGTGTGTATGTTAATAACATACTATTTTATATGTTAAATTTGTGTTTATATATTGGAATAGGTGTATAGATATTTTTCACATTATTGTTTGGTACGGATATGTCGTATCTATAAAAATTTACCTACACATCACCAGAGTCTAAGAATCTAAGTTATACACAAATTACATATAGTACATATTATAAAATATATAACATAATATTCATATAAAACCATAAAATGCATGGCATTTACAATATAACAACTTTAAAAGCCTTTAAGACAGAATATACTTAGTAAATGTTTCTTTATAAAATTATAAAATATCTACGATAATATAAAGTTTTCGTGATGTTATTTGGCTTTGCTACCCATATATTGATATACTTATACATACAATAATATTATGTATTATATTACGTGTATATAAGTGTGCGTGTAATATAGGAAGAGCTAGGCGCATTAAACATCCTAAACACACTCATGGAATAAAATATTTGATATACGTGAGGATTAAGTCTAGCATATTATTTTGTTGTACGGGTTATAACGTAGCATTTATATGTAAAAAAATAAAAAATAAAAACCACAAGAAAATAACTGAGGGTTATCACTATGTCAGTATAGTGTTAGTGGTAAATAAAAATTTAGATATTTTCAATTCATGAATAAAGTAGTTTTTTTTTTTCTTACAACACCAACAACAACAAGAAAAAAATCATTTTATTTAAAATGAATAAATAAATAAAAATAGGATTAGAAATAGATACACATTTCGACACAAGAATTTATAGAAGAATTGTAGATATTGGAGAACGCGAATGGAGTATGCCGTCATTTCAAAATCGATTTCTTTTATCTTCGATAACGCAACTTAAAAGCTTTGAAAGCACTTTTAAAAATTACATATTTTTCGATCGCTGTGCGCGCTTGTTTACTGATGATGTGGTATGTAAACAATTTGCATGCATATAAAATATCGATAATGTTTCTCCACATGATGTACTCAGACTCATGATGTATATTAAATATGTATGCGGATGAATGGAATTAATGTTTAAACTATGTTTCCATTATATTTATGTTTGCTTCCAATTTCATATCTTTTCGAAGAAAATACGTAAAAAAAAAAAATTATAATTCATCTGATAATGATAAAACATCAAAAACATAAAAAGAAATCGCAAATATTGTGATAAAGGTTAAAAATGTATAAATTTTCTTTTGCCCATACTTCTACTGACAACGAGGAAATTACTTGTTGTCAATACTTCGACATATTAGAAATGTGTTTCAATATTGATTATACTTTATGATTTGTAATTTTATAAAAATCGTTAAGTTTAAACAGTAAATAAGTACATTAGATAATTTTTGTTTTTCTTTATGTGTTTAGTTCAACTTGCTTGTGTCTATAGTGCTTCAATATTTAGAATTAATGTTGGTGTTGATTGTTGGTAAAGAAATTGCTTAGATTTTTCAAATTTCTGGGTTTCTAAGATTATCAGTACTGATAAGAAATTTTTGTTTATTGAGAAAATATATTTAGTTAAAATTTCTATGGTTTTGTTTTTAATTTTTTGCTTCTTTGAACACATAAATTATTGTACAAATTAGATGTTTGATAATAAATTATATTCACTGTCTGGTCTATAATATTAAAGTTTTGTACATTAAATCCAAAACAAGAATAAGCATGAAGATCATACAAGACTAAGAAATGTAAAATTTCATAGTGAAGAATACAAAGATGAAACAGCTGTTGTCAAATGTCCAAATATCGATTTCAATTATTCACACAACAACTATCTAGAATACATCATTTTTAGATTCACATCTAATTTGTCATTCTTTATAGTTATATAAAATTTAAAATTGATATTCCTTATCTATAGCAATAGGTAGTAAAGGTAAATAAATGCGGTGTGGTAAAGCAGGTAGTAAGTGGTTATGTACAAACCACTATAAAATACGGTCTGTAAGGTCAGTTGGTCGTTGCTATAATTTCATTATATATATATATATATATATATAATATATATATGCAATGTACAACATCTACTAGAGGCAGAAAGAGAGAGAAAAGTAGGTATAGAACCTAAATTATAAAAAAAATACCTCTAATATTTAATCGTATATTGAAGAATGAATGGAATGCAACGCATAAGCACTATAAAAGCAACCTTTCTTATAATATTTATAGTTGAAAGAACGGTCGACAGTAGCAATATAGGTATAATAATATGAAAACGTATATAAAATATGTAAGTTTCCAATTTATATATAGTCATTGTACTAAGCTTAAGTTTAAGTGCAGCAGCAACATCTAAAAGGACCATATTGCATTAGAAGCCATCATTTTATATACGTATTATTTTCTCATACAATATATTGTATATAATAATAGGTACTTGCAGTGGCATAGTTGGTTGGTACTATAGCACGTAGAATATGCTTTATATTTACTGAATTATTTACGAAAATAATATACTTGTAAATAAGTTTTATTTCCCAAAAAAAAAAAAAAAAAATATACGAGTATAACTATATATAAATATATATAATTAAAAAAATAAATTTTATTTCTCTATAAATGGTATTATTTTATTTTTTATTTATTTTTAAATGTGTACCTTTAATATTCTAGTTGAATTGAGCTGCTATAGGTACTGCATATTATACCAGGCTAAGATATAATGCATAAGAAATAGCCCAGAAAAGAATTATGCTGAAATGTTTTTAAAATTTAATTGGGTATTTGACCCAGAATTTACTCAACCAGAATACAAAATATTTCAATTTATCCATCGTAATGTTTCATTATTGAGTGTTTTAAAAATATTTTGTTAAGCTAAGATGATAGCTAATTAATTGTAATGAAGCTTTCCGTTAGGATGCATTCTCATAAAAATATGTATACAGTAATACAAACTTTTTTTTTTATTGACGTCTTACTGTCTTAAGTACTTCGCTTAGGTTGGAATTGGCATCTATCGTTCTCCCATGTTTTTTCCTCCAAAAACCCATTTTATTGTTTTTCTAAAATAATTTGATGTTTTGTTGCAATGCTATACTTTAGTCTGAAAACCACCTGAAAATTGAGACTAAAATCAGTTACGAAATGTTGCGAAAGGAAAAAATAATCAACCTATTACAAAAGGACTGACAATTTTGGTTTGATTGTAAGTATAAATTTTACTTCAGTAAGGTTAAAATATTTAAATTGTTTAAAATAATTTTGATACCAATCAAATAAATATTATCTTATGAACGATAAAGTGTACCTCATAATATACAATTAACAGAATTCTTATAATTTCAGAGTTTTTTTTAATTATTATTATCGTATATAATATGTATCTAAATAGAATGCATGCAACTTTCAAAATTGCAAATACCTATCACAATCTTTTATTATTAAATTTATGAGACACCAAATGTAAAACAGAATATGAAACTTTCAAAAGGCTATGAAATATATTGTAACAAATGGTTCATATGAACATCAATACATTTAAGATAAATAGCATTTCATTGGATATCTCAAACTTCAATTTAAAATCTATTCAGCATTTTATGATAATATACCAGAGATATTCAGTTAGTATAATATTATTTATATCATTTCTTTCATCAACTTAGTACTTAGACTTACGAATGTTTCACTTATATCACTAAACTGTCATAGAAAACATCTATTTCTGTAAAATATGAAAATCAATTTAATATAATAGACGAAATTGATCCATTTTGATACGAAAAAAAAACTATATATCTTACAGTGCGATAAAATAAAAGAATATATAGATTTTATAAAAAAAAAAAATATATAATTTTAATTTTATGCACCACTCAGCTTTACATCGGTTTGAAAAGAATGTTTTGCCATATGGAACCGTTCAAGTTATATCCCTGCTATCATTTCATAGAACATCTCAGGATATACAATGTAATTTTAAATGTGATGATGTTACAACCATCGTTATAGTAAAATTATTGGCTAAAAAAATGACACCAGTTAACGAACATTTTAACATAAATTTTTCCACGTTTAAAATGGCTCTTCACACAATGGATGCGTTGCAGCACTATGCGATGGATTGTAGTTAAAAATTAAAACATAAGCGAAACCAGAGAACTAAAGTTGAAATTAAAATGACTGAATTGATGCAATACCAAAAGATAACTTAAATTTGTTGAGTTACATTTATTGAGTTTATCTATTTAATTTGCTACAATCCAATGAATTTGAATAAAGTTTTAAATCATTTTCAACAATTAGAGACATGAAAACTTAAATGGTGCAAACATAAAAGAAAAATATTAACCATTATTATTTTATTAGCTCTAAATTTATTGAATGATACATTGCTATCAAATTTGGAAATGTCCAATGTACATGCGAATATACGACTTTCACTTATTAAATCATTCAAATACATTATTGAGAAAACATCGCATATCTAATTTCATGTAATATTATATAATAAGTTTAAAAATGATTCATCAAGCATATCAAATATTTTTTAAAAATATTTTAAGTAATTATGTAAATTTAAGAAAAGAGAAAACAACTTATTTAAATTTCATAGCATCATAATCAGTAATCACATCATATACTTCTCCCCTATCGAACTATAAATCGCGTTTGGTTTGATGTGAAAAAAAAATCAATTACTTTTTCTAAGTTCTTCTCATTTCTCACCAAATAAAGAAGAAAAAAAAAATCGAAAAACCATTAAAAAAAAAATTTCAAGGAAATAAATTTCTATATTCCCAAGTAAAAGTTGAACGAACGAGGAAAAAAACCAAAACCATTTCCAATTCATATTAGAAGCAAAAATACATAGCAAAAGGATATTTTATTATTGAATTTGGAAACCACTTTGTTTGGAGATCACTTAGAGGTATTTGTTTGAAATTAATGTTGTCACTTTACGTTAAGTGTTATTTAATATATAAAAATCGTCTTCCTTTGGTTTTTATTTTTATTTTATTTTATTATTATTTTTATTTTTATTTTGTAAGTATATATCGTCATCGTCTTTCCTCAATTATAAACTCATATAACCGAGTTTCTGGTAGATCCGAATGAGACTAAATGTATCAATATTGGATAAATTGTGTTCGATTCACGCGAAATGCTTTTGGCTTCTATGAAATATCAATTTGCGTAAATATTTTATTAAGAGACTATTCCATATAGAAACGTATTGTCCGATCATGTTCAAAGACTATGTATATCTAACCATAATTATTTTGAAGAAAAATTCGACACATATGATTTCAGAACCTAATTCTGACGGTACTTTTCTTTACGGTATAACCTCCTTAATATAATTTGGAAAATGGATGAAATTAGTTACGTGCAAAAATATAAATGCAAATATAAATTATGTAATTTAATGTCAAACGACTGAAAAATAATATATTATGTACCTACTAGTTTTTCTACTTGTAAGTTATGAAAAGCTCATGCATATTTCATTTCTTAGTGATATAACTTATCCATTAAGATCAATAAAATAAGTTTTAAATATTATAGAGCTAATTATTAAAAGAAAAAAAAATCTTCTTTTAATAAGAAACTAAGAAACTTCTTTTTATTCCACATAAAAGACGTAATAAAACTTTAAATCAAAGTGGCCTTTCCACTGCCTCACTGTTTGAAAACTATCTACAGCTTGAATATGCAATCTAACATATTTTTTGTTTTTTTTTTTTTTTAAAAAAAAGCCTACTGAGATATTGGAATTAATTGGATATTATGTAATATTAAATAAATTATATGTAAAATTTTCCAATTCTCTTTCAAATAAATAAATGTATTTAAATTTATTTTATTTTTAATTGTCTTTGAACCAGTGTCCTTCTTCTGTTGACAGTTCTTATTTTAAATAGTGTAGACAATAGCAATGAAAAAAGAAATTACTTACAATTTATTTTGCTACAACCAATTAAAATTATAATAAATTCTTATCTTGATGAAAAAGTGCGAACTGCGTTAAAATGTAATTCAATTCCTTGAATTTTTATTAAATAAACAAAAGCTCTTTTATTCGAAATGAAAACGTTCTTATGCATTAAAAATTATTTGGCAAACAACGTAGACATTTTCATTTGGCTTATGTTGTTGCTATATACTGAAACATATGCCATGTTGTGAGTATATTTACATTTAAAATACTGCAGTAGGTATATATTTGAAGTAAATAGACCCGCGGTTTAAGTTAATTTGAATTTATATGTATGCCTTTTAAAAATAAAAGAATAAATCCTTGTAAACCATCTTTAGATAAACTTAATTAAAAATATATATATAGATACAGGAAGAAGTAGGTATACGCTAACATATTACGAGAAAAAGGTTAATCGTTTTCGTGTTTGCTTTCGTTTTTACTTTTTTTTTTTATGCAATTTTCTTTTACATCTCATTCTTTGTGCAAAACGTTAATAGCTCCACTAATGTGTATAAAACTGGCCGCTGCCGAGAGGTAGGTAATAATAAATTATCGTAATAAAAACGTAACGAGATCGTTGGGTAGAACAACGTTTATAACATATACAATTTTATAAGTAGTATCTGGGTGCTTATAAATTACTTTCTATATAAATGATTGTGCTTATAGTCAGGATAATTCATTTATAAGAAATTCGTTCGAGCGACATAAAAAGCATAATAATATTGTTATTTTTTTTTTCTTTTTTGAGAATTTTTATTCTGTGAATTTTTTCTAATAATTCCACTTTAATCCGGGTCGATGTCACGCCGGCAGGACCTGAAAAATTAATATATCATCAGCATTTTAAATAATTATTTAAACGAGTTGTTGCTTTTTATTCTTGGGGTTCAAATAAAGTAACGAATATTTGTTGTTTTTTGCTGAATTGTACCTTTTGTGATTATACGAATTATTAATTAATCACTATATACTTAAATGGCTTTGTATTAAAAGAAGAAAAAATATATATACCTTTCTGAGTATTATGTTATTTAATTTCCAGTTGCTCTGTATACAAATATTATTGTCCAAATTGAAACAATTTCAATTGATTGAAATTGTGAATTTAATATCATATCACACCTAAAACTTAAAAATATTTGGAAAAAAAAGTTCACAGATTCATATATATGAAATCCCGTCACCATCCTATCGCGTACGTAAATTTATTTATCCAATGATTATTCTAAATATTTTGAAATTCATCTACCAACGCACAAACTTGTTTGTTTCAAATAAATCCATGTTATTAAAAATTTTCGTTGTTAAATAAACTGAATAATTATGCGGCTTTATTTATATGGATTTTGTTCATTTTCAAATGAGTTTCAAATAAACGTTTATGGCATTAAAATTGAATATCGCTTAAAGGCATTATTAGCAAATGATAAAAAGAAAAAAAAAAAAAAAAGAAAAACAAAATAGAAAATACATGAACTAAAATAACAGAATTCGATTACTTTTATCTTTATCACTGTACTCTACGATGGTTGGAATTTGCTTTTGTAGTTGTGTTGAACGTGCGTTAGAATAGATACTATTTAATCGATTATTCATGATTATAAAAATGTACAGATTGACAAAATCTATCCAACTCATCTTATATCGTACATCGCAATTTTCATTTAAATCTATCGCAATAAATTTTATTCTCAATCGTTTTCCAATAAATATTTTTTAAAATCTATTTTAAATAATGGCAAAAATACCGCTTTAAGGTGAATTTAAATTGTGATGTTTCTTCGATTCACAAAATTTTCTTTTCTTTTTTTATTTATTTATTGCTGCGCAAGTTTATTAGGTATACAAATTGAAATAACTTTGTGTAGTCGCTCTATAAATAAATAAAAACTTTTTATTATTATTATAATTTTTTTTTTTTTTTTAGAAAAAAGAATTCCATATTTCCATAACTATAGTAAATATTTCGAATCACAGAAATATGTTTGGGCACGTTTTAGATGCCAACAAGATTGCTTGCAAATTTTGTAGAGATTCTCGTAATTGATATTCAAATATGGCACGAAAAATTGCTCCTAGTGTGTACTGTAAAATATACAAATAAATGGTATTATTATTTATCATATTCAATGTTCATGTAGGTCGATGGAAATATGCGAAACATTTTGTGAATTGGTACACATATGTTCGTGAATGAAATGAACAAGCATTTTGCATAAAATATATAATAAAATCTGAATAATGGTAAACTAAAGGAAAGGAACTATAGATCTATTGGTAATATTAAATTTAAGATTTATTTATTGAATAAACCGTAGATAACTGGAGATGTTGGCGGATTGCCGCAGAATGTGTTTAGTTTGAATTCTGACAAATGAAAACTATGACTTATTTCGAACAACAATATTATTTTATTTTATTTGATTAATGAAGTAAATATAATACTTTATAACTACTTATAGCTCGAGCTAAACCAACTATACATACAATTTTTATTATACATTTTGTATTTATTATTGTATTAAAATAGTCATAACTGTAAATCTGTCCGATTATATAAAGTAATTACATATCTTGAAAATCTGTTTCCGATATTAAGATTTTTTTTTTAAAACAATAATAATTATATAATAATGTAAACTTGATTTGAAACATTTAAATGTTAATTGTTTTGTATTCAAAAATTAAATCTAAGTTCTTAAAAAAATGAATGATTGAACACTAAATTTAATCTATGAGCTTTTCATTATTTGCTTGTGAAATCATAATCTGCGCAAAGCGACAAACGGGAAATTTTTAAAATCATAAAATCCATGACCTTTGAACACATTTAAAAAAAAATCTAGAGTGTAGTAAAACATACAGAATGTTCATAATAAATATTTTGGTGTCATCGGTTTGTAATTCTCTACTTGATAATCTGCAATCCAACACATTCTATAGAATGATAATGTAAATTGTTATCAACAACTACATCAATACTATTGCTATATCAACTAAGTGCTACCTGAAATGTTATTTACTCAAGATATTACATTGTGATCTTATTATAAACATTTAACGCTGTATATCTTATCCATTTTCCACTCTAATTCTTGCAAAATCATTTTATATTATAAATAAGTGTAGATAAGTATAGAATATTGAATTTGTTTTTATTTAAGTTATATATATCTGAAAACCTAAAACCCCATTGGTTAATACAATACCAGTTATATGAAATATAGCTATACTATACCTTACTATTTATGCATGTTTGTATATTTCGACAGAAAAGCTTTTAAACTACTAAAATACTTTTACCATCACTACTATAATGTTGATATATTTACCAAAATAAAATAATGCAAGACATGAAAACAACAACAACCAAATGAAAAATCCATCGAAATAAATACAAGAATAAAAAGGGAAAAATAAACTAATGGAAAAAAAGTGAAGAATTCTCTTACCTGAAATAATATTGAATTTCTTTGAAAATAAAGTTTTATAATAAGTTTCGATTTGCCATTATGTTCTGTGTTGTCGACAGTACAATTGTTGCTGGTACTCTCTTCTAAAAATGTTAATTCAACACGAGGACGAAATAGAAAATTTGATTCCATTAATAGATAATTTCCGTTATCGAATTCAGTAATTTTAAAGAATATGCGAATGTTTTCTATATAAAAAAAAATTAAAAATATTAAAAAAATGAAATAATTTTTTACAGATTTATCTAATTGTTGTTTATGGAAACTTTATTTTAAATTAAAAAAAAATTATTTTCAGCTGTCTATTCATACATCCATATACATTTTTAAAAAAATGCATATATATCTACTGAGATATCTTTTCAATATGTTTAAAAAAAAAAAATTATTAACCTGTTTTGGAACTTTTCTGATTTTGTACATACGAGTATAAATAAAATAAAAGAAAAGCCATTAGAACACATCGTATTATTCTAATATGCACCTAATTAAAAAAAAGGAAAATACATATTTTGACAGTTGGGGTTTCTGGGTATGTAATGTCAAACATATTAAAAACAAACTACTTCGAATATGTTTATATTTTATGTTTTTTTTTTGCTATTTTTCGCTAAATTTTTCGACTATAGCACAACCAGAGAAAATCTTTTATATTTAGCAAGGTTGGCAGTTTTATACAGTTATTATATGTCACGACATTATTGTCACGTGTGTAAAATAAATGATAGTAATTTATCAGTTTTTTTTTACGTTCATTCGTGAAACCTATAAGTAACACTAAGATAAAAGAGAGGCTTTATTTCTAAGTTGAAATAATTTTTTAATGTTGAAAGGTTGAAATAGCACGAAATTTAGAAATAAAAATATTTAAAATTTGAAAAAAAAAAGAAGAAAAATTATTCCAAATTGCTTAAGTTTTGAGAACAATTTATTTTGAAGACAGAATTATTCTTATTTGTTTCTTTTATTCTGGCGTCTGGCCTACATAATAAATGTTATTCAATCATTATTATCAGCAATATTTCAAAACAAATGACATCAAGGATCTGACAAATTATGACAACAAAACAAATGGCAAATATACATACCCAAAACAAGGTCGTCGACTTAAGAGGATTGTTGAAATATATTAAGGTTCTGTTTGAATAAAAACTTGAAAGTAGGTATGATATTTTTTCTGATTATATCATATTTTTGTTTCGTCATTAATTTAGACTTTTTAGGTGTTTTTCAATGACAAACTTAAATATAAATGACAATCGAAATATTTAACGCGTGACATTATTTTAATAGGAAATGTGTGTGACTTAAAATTAAAGCAACTTCTTACTTCTATTTTTTGCTGATATTCATTTTAACAAAAAAATACGAAATAATCTAATTCAGAGATAAATGATTCAGCGATTTCAAGCATGAAAAAATTTATGCAGATTGTCATCACATTTATTCAAATTTTCTGTTGGTGTTAGAGAATAATTTTTTTGTCTACACTTTTCACTTTTGCCGCACGTTCATAGATAATATTATTCCCCGTCAATTTTTCATAATTTTTTTTTTTATTTTTTACACTTAAAGCACAAAGTGTACAATGTTTAGTGTCCTACAGCTAGTTCTAGATTCTGTAAAATTTATATAATAGTACACAAAATGTAGTAAGTTACTGTACTTATAGACACTGGCAGACAGCTATTACCTCTACGCTCTACCTATATAAAAATAGCAGCACAGCTACTACAAAATTTAACTGGTTGGTTAGGTACTTGTAATATGTTTGTTCGTTTCATGAAGATCATAAATTTTATTATGCAATGTTTGCCATCATAAATTCACGATGTAAAATGTTAGCTGTTATATTATGGTGAAATAACGAGGCGTTTATATGGTGTGTCAATTTATATGTGTGAAAGCTTTCAAATTATATATTATTATAAGAAGTATGTATATATATTTTTATATATGGTGCTGTGATGATGGTAGTTTATTGAACCTCTACAAAAAAGCTTATAAGTAGGTGTTTTTGTGTTCACCAAGCATAATGAATATAAAAACCGTTATTCTTTATCACATAATAATTGAGCATGAATTTGGCTTGTAATGTCGTTGAATGTTTGTTCATTGTGCTCATGGTATATCAATGTATCATCGAATATTCTGTGTACATAATTCCATATTGTATCTAGATTTAAAATATTCAATTGGCAAGGTAAGCAAATAAAAAATTGTAATAAAATAACTCGTGGAAAGATACTAAATCAAAACCATAATTTTTCTGCACGACCTACTTAAAAGCAAAAAATAAAAAATAAAAAGCATATAAAGTCATTATTGCCTGGAAATTTTTCATTTTCAGCAAACTTACTTATTATAGCTTTGTACATTTTCCCAATTCCAATCGGTTTATGATCGACTGAAGAAAAGTATGAAATCCAATTTAACCACTGAAATTTCAGAGAAAACAACTTTAATAAAATATTTAAGAAGAACAATAATAAATTCTTTGCAAAATGACGTTAACAAAAAGAACATTTTTATTCTGTCTCTATTATTTTCTATCAAATTTACTATTTTCTATTAGGTAGCATTTCAGTCATATAATCTATACATTGCTATATATTTTAATATTACACATGTTGGAAAAGAAAAGAGAAAACAGGGTTTACGTTATTAATTCTATTTTCATTTTTGTGTTGTTGTGTGGCTGTACAGTAGTAATAAGATTCACTGTATTCTGGATTCCCCAGAAGTGAAAAACTATATACATAAAAAAAAATACAGCGTTTTAAAACTTCTCTCTAGTCTTTATATTCACTCTATATCCATATAAAGAGCTTCATCAGAAGAAAAGGGTAAGGAGCAGAACCAACAATTTTCAACAAAGTGAAAAAGATGGTGAAAAAAAAATAACAACTATGTTTACTTTGCTGACGAAGTTTGTTATACTGTATCTATATGTAATGTATACTGTATTGCATTGTACTCGAACATATTATATTGATGGTGGTGATAAAGATGACAGGATGCTATTTGTATGTTTAAGGTTATCAAAGATAAAAATTTGTTGCCACTATTTCCTCTTATATTTTTTTTTTATAAGTTTTTTTCTGTTTGCATAAAATATTAAAATTGTGTAAGATTTTATTTCACACTTCGTTGAAGCAAAGCAACAAGGTATAGATATTAGCATAATTGTTCACAATTTAAGCTTTTAGGGCCTTGATTTTAAAATGTAAGTTAAATTAATTTGCAACATTTATTAGCTTTGAATTAATATCCATAAGTATGTATAGGTAATAAAATATATTATTAATTATATTTTTATACGTAATTCCAACATATGGTATAAATACCGATTTTTTTTTGTCACTCTCTCGAAACTGCTTTTTATAGCCTATAACATTAGCTAGCTTTTTTGAATAAATCCCAATAAGATTGACTTTATTTTGAAACTTTATACTTACGATGTTGAAGAAACAATCTTTTAATTAACTAAAATCTTTTACATTAACCGAGCTGGTCTAAAACCTACATTAAATAGCTTTTCACTACAAATAATAATATAACATGTTTAGCAAATTTTTTGTTACAAAAACCAAAAGCTTAAAAAGTTTTCTTATATACTGGAATATAATACGTAAGTCAAGACCAAGATTGGTTTCGGTAGAAAGCAGAGATGTATAATAAATAAAATATTATATAGAAAAACATGGACGAAAACAATGTTGGAAGAAAATAGGCAAAAGAAAAAAGTAACAAAACAAAATGCCGAAAAGAATGTGTTACTTTTGGGGATACACTTTGATACTTATAACCATTATACAATACTGTTGAAGGCGTCATAGTAGGTGTGACTGGCATAAAAATATAATAATGTTTAATGTTTAAGTAGGTATATGTTTTGGTTTATGGTGTTTTAACGATTTGCGTAATTTTCCTAATGGATATATACAAGTAAATATCATCAATGGTTTTATTATTATTTTTCTTCTTTTTTTACCTTTGCCTCATCTTGTGTTTGTTTCTACATGCAATATTATTGAAGTCTATTTTAATTTTCAGAATAAATGACATGAATACTTAATATTTGGAATAATATGTCAATTTTTTTTTTTTTATGTAATGGCAATATATCTAGCAGTTACGAGTATCAAGGTGAGAATGTTATTTTAAGTAAGCATTGGTTGAATTAGATTTCTATTAATATTAAGTGACCTTGTATTATTTATAATCGTATATGAAATATAAGTAACGTTAAGGTCGGTTAAGGTATACAGATTTATCTTAGTCCGTAGATTATTCAAGATCAAGTAATTTGCAAATCAACAGAAATGTTAATTTAAATATAAATTTAAAATTATTTTTGGTGGTTAATTACACTTCAAAATATGTGTAGATAAATGAAACTACAAAAGCTATTTTAAATGTAGTAACAGTACAACCAGTGTTACTGGAACTAGAAATACAAGCAATAAATCGGTTAATTATAAATTATATAAACATAGGTATAATTTAATGGGGTAAGCAAATTCAGCAAATAATCGCAAATAAACTTTATAAACAAATGCTTCTGGCTAAGTCAAGATAAATTTTCGTTCCGTTGCTAACTATAACGATATTATTTTATAATTTGTTATTTATTTATTAAAATATAATTTTTTTTTTAAGGAAAGTAAAAAAAAAAAAAAAAAAAACAAATAATGAAATATTATATTGAGTGAAATAGAGCGTTCTAAAGAAGACGACTTTTAATCGATAGTGCTTTCAAAAGGATTAAATTGAATTTTATTATTTAAAAACTTTTACATTTTTCTTGATCATAAATATTATCTTATACTTATCAGGTAACCAAATATCATATTTCTTAGTACATATATACTTGCATTAAGTTACATTCAAATTCAATGCAATTAAGTAACACATAAAATAAAGTTGGAAAACAAACAAATTAAATAACCTAAGAATAAAATTTACAAAAACTTTTAAGCTTTAAACTTTAATGCATTAAGATTTGTCGCGCACATAAAGTGGAACTACTTAGGCTGTTTCTCAATTCGTAATTTTTTTTTATACATATTTACAAGTTAAATCCTCGCCATTTAGAATAAATGGCTAAATTTAGTTTATGTGAAAATCAAACTATAATATTCGAAGTTCCGCTAATTCAATCCTAAGGCCGTTTCTCAATTCATAATTATTTGCTAAATTGAAGCTAATTCAACCTTCAGCTAAACTTATTTACGTAATTTCTTCCAACTAATTATCGAGATATTTAGCCAAAACTATATTTCAAAATATTTCGATGCATTCGTTTTTCAAGATGTCAAAATTTAGCGTTGAATTAGTGCAATCTCGTAATAAATTATGAATTGGTTTTATGACACGTTAAATTTGACAGTTTATTCAAAATGGTGGAAATTTGGCTTTTAATTATGTATAAATTCTATGAATTGAGAAACGGCCTTATTTATACAAATATATAGGTACATATCATCTAAAGAATGCTACCATTACATTTATTGGGTTAGTTGGTGGTATTGCAGATTATTCCAGCTGAAATGCTTGTTTAAGTATTACTTGTAATAAATATAATATACATACACTTCTACTGCTTACACTTATAATCAGAAAAGAAAAGCAAATCTTATTATCTACCTTGTCAACCATTTCGGGAAACGTGACGAAATGGTATAATTCTTTTTGTTTGACGGGAAAGTTATGACATAGTATAATTGAAAAATTATCTACATTATTTCTACCAACTTCGGTTTTATATGAAAGAACTACAACAGCAACTGTTACAAATGCAAGTTTTATATCCATTTTTATTTTATTTCTTTTATAAATTTTATTTTTATTATTTTAAATTATTTTCATATTATATTATGTGGGCAGATTGACGATAACCACATTGAGATGTTATTTTATTAAATGCAAGAATTTTGATTTTATTCTTTGCTTTTTCTTATATATATATATTAAATTACAGAAAAATGTTATCGTTTTTCAGAAATAAAATAAAAATTTTGTTCACATCTTTCTTTGTAATATCATTATTGCGGATAACACTTCTCTACTTTATAAGTACACATATATTTATATTCATTTTATTAAAGTAGAGTGTATTCAAAAAGTTTCATATTCGTCTAACTTTCACGGTTCACACACAACACACACATATAATTTTTTTTTCTCTACTACTTTTGCTTATTTTTTTTATTTAGTTATGAAAATATTATGTAAATGCAAGTTATATTGTATTGATAAAGTTTGTATCAATGGAAAGTTACATTTCATTTGAATGCTAGGAAACCTTTTAAAATGCTCCAAACCCAATTTATGTATTTTTTGTATTTTTTTTTTATTTTCACTAAGTACCTATTTGGCTCATTCACATATTTATTGATTTCTTAATAAATATAATAATACATACAATAATTTTGCAATACATCGAAAGTAAAAGAAAAATCGATTAAGAAAAATTTAGGTCAATACGCTTATCGATTGAGCTTATTCTTTAAAAAAAAAAACAAACTCTTATTTAACGTAAAATGTATTTTGTAAAGGTACCTACTTAAATTATATAAAACATAAGCTTCTTCAATTCAATTTTGTTTGCTATGCTTGACGCAAATTACAAGTATCGACGAATTACAGTATTAAACTTTTCTAAATATATAATGTTCTTTTTAATTGAACAAATTGGTTTATTCCTAATCAATTATTGAATTTATTTTATCGATAATCTAAAAACGTATTTTCCATTCCCTTTTAATTGCAATACTATGAATATTCGTATAAAATAAATGTTGTTTCTTATAACTACACCCAGTGACGGATTAACTCTGTTGGGAGCCCTTGGCATGAACAAAAAAAAATGTTTTGGGGGTGGGGGGTAGTTTTGACAAAAAATCAGTTACCTTTTTTTTCGTCAATCATATCCTAAGATAGCCGCGAAAAAACTCGCGCTGTATGGAAATCATATTTTGGAAAAGTGAAAACAGATACTATTTTTTCTTGCAGGGCCCTCTATTATTAGCTGGGGCCAATCATATCCTAAAATAACCGCGAAAAAACTCGCGCTGTATGGAAATCGTCTTTTGGAAAAGTGAAAAAAGATACTATTTTTTCTTTGCGGGGCCCCTGGCATTTGCACCTTGTGCACAAGGGTTAATCCGTCACTGATCTACACCACAAAGAATCCTTATATTGATTTTATTTTATCGAGTGTAAACTCTAATGGAATTCGTCTTCACTAATCCGACCAAAAGGTCCAATTATTGAAATTTACCTTTGTACTGTAGAGGACAAACTCGATTACAGAACTGTTACTATATGAACAAACAATTTTTTTTTTTTAATAAATTATCAATTTATCCAATACATTTTATTGAGTTTTAGTAGTTTTAGCAATTATACATATATAAGATTAAAAACGATGTCATATTATACTATAAGAAAATGAGAAATGTTGCCAATCTTCAAAAGATTTAGAATACATAAGACTGTGCTGTTCCACAATCTCTTTGTTTCTATTTACAAGCATCTCTTTAATCTTCAGACATCCTCTAGCATTTATCACCCCCGTAAAAAAAAATCACATATATATGTGTTATATGTGTATAAAGGAGAAACTACCATTAAATACCATAAAGTATAAAAAGCACTTAAAATTCATACAACTCACTTTCATTAAAAAAAAAAAAAATAGTGTTTATGATTGTCTGATGAGTAACTTTTTGTTGAAATGATTTTTAAACAGAACAATAAGCATTTCATCATATTCATTCATAATGATAATACATTTGGTAAAGCTTTAAAACAACAACAACAAAAGATATTACAAAGGTTTCTTTGATTTTATTATATTTCTAACACTTTCAGTACAATGTTTCATTTCTATAACATCATATCACACAAAATATAAAATATAACTAAAGACAAATTATGTTTATGAGTATTCCAACATATATGCACATTGGAAAACCAATTTTCGTAAGAAAATGTTTTAGTTGTTGGTACTTAAGTTAGCTTACATACGGGTCGGGTGGTGGTGGTGGTGGTGTACGATGTGTATAATTTTAGTAGAAAACACATTATATCAAATAATACACTTTCATATAGGAAAATCTACCAGCAATATAAATAACGTTCATTAAAATCTAAATTTAACTTGCTCTAAATGAGTTTTTCTTGCTATAAAGTGATTTTCATTTTATGGTGTGTATCTTCTAAGTAAGTAACGGTTATATGGTATATAACGCATGTAAAGCATGAAAGATATTAAGGTTGTTTTTTTGAAAATATAAATTTGATACATGGCTTTAATGGTTTTTTCATAATAATATACATTTTTCATGAGCACATGCTATGTGAAATATAATTTCAGGTTTGGGTGTTTGGAATATTAGCTAATGGTAAAATATCAAACAAGATTTAAAAAAAAAAAAAAATTAAATAAAAATATTGTTGGCGGAAATTGTATGTCTTATGATGATGACGATAATGACTGAAAGAAAAAAACAAATCTTTTGATGCAATTTGCATAATATATTTTATAATCGTTAACATTTGAAATGAAAGTCACATTGAAATAAACCATATACAGTTAAGCAACGGTAAATCTATGCTATAGTAAGGGTATTCTATCGTTGATGATTTATACGTTAAGTATATATCATACTGCTTGGAGGCGTTTGGTGGTTTTCTACTTATAAAAATAAAGCAAACATATTTTCCCTCAAGCTATTTGGTTGTATGCAATAGAATGTTAGCACACATCACACATATTTTATTGCTTATACAGGGAGTTTCAGTTACAAGTCGACATAGAATTTGTGTTTTATTTAATATGTATATTTAATACAATTTTGGTTCGTATGTTGCAATAGATCTAAATATGTTCTATATACCATTATTTTATATTTACGTACTATTTATTTTTGATAGCAATGGTGCTTTTTATAAGCTTGGGCTCCGAATATCATATACATATGATGAATTAGATTTCCTGGATCAAAAATAGCAAAAGGTAAACAGACGTTTGTGCAATAATATTGCATTAAAAAATGCAAAACTATTTAGATAATTAAATAAGGTGTAATTTATAAAATAATCGTATTAAATTTCAAAACCTTTTCAGACGTATATAACTTTTATATATTTTTTTGGGGGTGACCGATGTTTCGCCCAAATAAAAAAACGAAATATCGCCCAAAAAAGTTTGGGCGTTATTTTGCAAAAATAACGAATTATCGCCCAAAAATCCTAAATTATACAAATACGAAATAACGCCCAAAAAATGAAAAAAATGAGAAACGAAATATCGCCCTAAAAAATAAAATGTATATATTCTTGCCATAAATTCAAAAATTTTTCCCATAAATATTCTTGATTTTTTTTAAAAATGAAATGAACTTTTGAGGAATGTAATATGCATAATGCATATAACATAGCTATGTTATTTGAAAAGAGAAATTTGTGGGGCCATTTTATATATATGTGGGTTTCTTGATGGGAAAAAAAACTAATCTAGGAGGGTAAATCTTTTGATTTTTTGATAATAAAAACACATGAGAAGTAT
>JAABKK020058063.1:11224-36495 GCA_011634745.2 Catotricha subobsoleta
CCTCCTATCTACAAAGAATATGAGTAGATCTCGATAGAGAATTTTCTACAATGCCGTACAAATTTTGTACAATAATTTTCTCTTGTTTATTTAATATTTCTTGTATATTTTGCACAGCAAACTCGCAAGCTCACAAGTTCACAAGCTTACATCTAATTAGTCCCAGTTAAAACGTTTAAATCAAGATTTATATCTATATTGTCTTTTAAATTTTTGATACGATATTTTTGAATACTTTCTTTTTTTTTAATGTAACTGTTTAATTATTTATCGACCATAATAATTAATATTGTCTTACTGTTATTTCTAAAAAAAAAAAACAATTTCTGATAGTTCAATTGTAACCAACTGGGCTTTAAAAAAAGTATTTCAATCATTTTAATTTTATACATAATACGTACGTTTCCTTTAACATTTTGACCACGTTTCATTCTTAATTATTAAACATTCAATACTTTACTTATAAAAGTAATCTTGTTTGAAACTTTAACGACAAAGCTGAAATGGCATAAATCGTATCATTTCTAATAAAGCTTATTTGATTTGAATTGCTGCGATTCCATTTTTATTCTGAATAAATTGAATTTTTTTGAAAATTTGTATATTTTTTATTTTATTTGTCATTATTAATTATTTAATATGTCATGAAACCATTTGAGTTTATTAGAAATCACAAAAAAATGTATATAAAATGGCATTTAATTGAAATTTTGAATGAAATAACACTGAAAACCGTTTTGATATAGTATTGATTACAATATACTTTCTCACTGAATACGAATTATTTTAATTATTTCAAATTATTGATTTAAAAATACCATACTTTAGTTCTCTCATGATCTATTTTTAGGCACTAATAAATAACGTCAACTGAATAAAAAAAATATCGTAAATTATCTGTGTGATATCTCTAAATTTAAATTGGGCAAAATAATTATTTTATAGAGAGTATAAACTTTTTGGGCAATAATTGTTTTTGGCATTAAATATATAAATATTGGAGAAAGAAAAAAATATTTATTGTTGTTGATTTACAAAAAAATCGGCGTGTTTTTTTTAATCAAAATTAAGTGAATTTATCTGATATTATCAGAATCATACTTTAGAATCGTATAGATGTGTGTTTTCTTTGTCATTTCGAATTCTGTGATATGATAAGCTCCCTGCTAAAAATACCCACTATAAATTACACTATAACACTATGAATAGTGTAAAATGATGTTAATTTGGTTGAATAAAAACATCAGATTTAACTATAATTTACACATTATAATGTGTTATAGTGTAATTAAACTATATGAGAAACACATTAATGTTTAAATTATAGTTGAATCTGATGTTTTTATTCAACCAAATTAACATTCTTTTACACTATTTATAGTATTATAGTGTAGATTTTTAGCAGGATAGTTTAACATCTTTTAGCGGTTCTGTTTCGTTTCAAACAAATATTTTGTGAATATTGAAAAAGAAACCAATCAATTGTCCAGCGCTTAAGATATCTAACGCGCCGTGGCTGATGAAACGACGGTGGCCCCTTCTCGGAAAAGATGCAGGCGAAACCAAAAAATTGGTCTTCACCAAAGATTTTAATTTAGTCAAAATATTGTGCCCCCTAAAACGTGGCACTCAGAGCTATAACACTTTCAGTTCTAAAGCTAAGGCGGTTCTGTATAACGAAAAAATAAATAAAATTATTAATTCACTGTTTGCATATAGTTTTAATTTAAGTGCAAGTAATTTCAAATTTCTAGTACTTCCACTTTTCGTATAACCTATAAGCTTGGATTTAATGACGTTAAACTCGTTCTAATTGGTAAAAAATTAATTAAAATTATAATTATCTGTGTAGCGTATCCTAGGTATATTTCATTTCGAATTTCCGTTTCTCATATGTCACTTTTTCCTGTTTTCTATTTATATATACTTATACGAGATTTAATATAATTTAAGCCAAAGACAAATGACTAATAATATAGCTTCATAATAATATTATCTATTATCTAATAAAATAAAATAATTATTATATTATAGCTAATGTATATCATCAAAATAACTGTAAATATTTAATATTTAATATTGAAAATTTTAATATCCCAGTATTAAAATATAAAAATACATATTTTTATATTGCTTTTCCATCACTCCCAACTTATTTACCTTAAAAATAGTTTTAAATTCAATAATATTTTCATTTTCATTTACAATTTCTATTACATCATGAATTTCTATGCAAACGATAATATAAATTACATCAGTGTCACACTTTTCCATTTTTGTGAGAAAATTACTTTGCACTCGATTAGAGTTTTTGAGGCGTATCAAATATTTCACATTTCAAATTTTTCAAATGCAATTTTCCACTTTAAAAAATAATTCCGCCGGAAATATATTATGTGAGTTTTGTGTAATTTATCTTACATCTACGAATACCTATGTATTTCTATAAAATGTAGATGTGAGTAAAAAAATATATATATATATAATATATATATGTGTGAAAGTCACTTGTATAAAATCGTTTAATACGTTTTTTTATTTTTTTTTGAGAATAGTATGAATTTTTTTTTGTCGAAATGAATTTTTGCATGTTTGTTGACTCCAAATTTAAAAATTAACGTATACGTGCTAGACTGCGATACCGATAAATTCGATATAATATGCAAAAACCTAACCATTCGAAAGTAGAAATAATTGAAATGAAGCGTTGAAATATAAATAATAATAATAAAAATATTAATAAAAGTAATAATAAAAACAATATCAATAATCAATAATCAATAATCAATAATCAATAATCAATAATCAATAATCAATAATCAATAACAATAACAATAACATAATATATAGAGGTTATAGGTGTACTGAAGTATTGCTATGATGTGAATGATATTTCTATTCTGTTTAGTTATAAAAATAAATTTGTTATAATATAGCCGTTAAAATGCTGACAGCTGTACCTATTTTGATGATTAAATAATAGATAGATGCGGGAAAGGGGTCGGGGGGGGGGAGTAAGATTTAAGCATTAGTTTATGGCGATGCTTTTTTGCATATATAATGCAAGAAGGATGGCAGGTCAAAAGTATTTTATTAAAATTCATCGTTACTCTTTTTTATCATTTTCAGTTTTTAGTAACGATGATCGATGAAATAATAAATAATTTTTTTCTACTTATTTAGGTCAAAATATGGTTTTGGTTTAAAATGAGCTTTTATAGGAATGCTTCGTTAGCACGAGGGCCATTTCGGAGATCCAGATTGAAAATAGAGATTCATGTCAGGGGTCTGACATGCTAATATCATTTGTAAATTTATTATATTCCCTGGTATTCGTATCTCTATGAAATATTAAATTCGTAACCATTCTCCATATATATTTGTATCATATTTATATAATATATATATATATATCCCATCTCATATTGATATCATAGCTATATAACATTTATTGAATAGATAAATAAGGAATATCGCTTTCTTCGAGGCACGTTTAATCAATCGAATCGAATGGAAGTATTCTTCTTTACTACAGTATTTTGTATTTTTATTATCGACTATCTACAACATAGTACGAGATGAATTCAACAATAATGTGTCGACAGATATATACATACACACACGCACACACACATCCAAAAATCTACCAATTTGTAACTAATATTGTGATGGTATATAGAACAGAACATATAGCAGCTATAGGTATATGATACCTTTCATGTTGAATATTGACGTAACGATTGAAACCATTCGCACGTACAAGTACATAATGATTACATATTATTATTATGTACATTGTAAAATTGTATTCATGATTTATTTGTCGACGTTGTTTTTTCTCCTTTCTCGATAAACACTTTCATGAAGTATTTGGCCCTGGTATCACATTTAATAATAAACTACAAATAGACGATGAGATATAAATGCGAAATATATTTAAACTAAATGTTCATAGTGGTGGGTGTCGTAAATCTCTCAATAGAATCAAGTTATATAACTTCTTCCATATATAATTATATATATATGGTATAGCTAAGTACAACTATACAAGGAACGCAAATAAACATATATCTTCTTCTTTATTGTGATCCATAGGATTCGTATTATGCCAAAATTCATATGATGTTGTTGTGCACTTTTTTGATTCAATACTAACTGCATTCCAAAGCCCTCTATTGTTCAATTTTTTATAATATTATTTTGGATGCAAGTTAGCATTTTAGCTATATAGGCTACTAAAGAGGATTTAAGATATACATATAAAGCTTAAAGAAAAGCGCAACAGATTGCAAGATAATATTTGAAATTTCTTACAACTAACACCAATATTTTCTAAAGCAAAAAAGTAATGTAAAACTTAAATTATAAATTTTCTTCCAATTCTTTATATATTTGAATTTTAAGACAATTACGTCTTAATTAAATATTTTTTAAGTTCATAAAAATAAAAATTTAATAAGTGACACCTATCGATTTTAAAATAATATCCAATCAACCACGAACATTTTGTAATTTATCATTTAAATGCTTTGACAGAGAATTTAAGAGAAAAAAAAATATCTCGTGATAAATTGATTGGTATATTCACAACATCATTATCGAGAAAATTTTCCAATTATCATCAATTCTGCTCCTGTAATTTTTTTTTTTGCGAATGCTTAGAGTGTAAATTGACGTTCAAAAATATTCACATAATTAAGTTCTTTTTTTTTTTTTTTGAACAAAATAATTTACTTTTATTTGTAGCCATAAGCCAATAAGCCATTTTTATTCCCCCCCTCATCTCATCGTTCACCATTTATTGAAAACATAACAATGAATATTAATTTTTTTGCAATACTAAACTTTATATTCATTTGCTATGGCCTATAAATATTATAATAATGATAAACATTTATATCAATAAAAGATTCAATCAGATTATTTTTGATTACGGACAATATCTTCAATTTAGTATTGCAGACGAATGGGCCGGGCCGGGCCGAGTATAAGCTATATGACAGTATATTGTATATAATATTATATTAAATAGAATGTTTAGTTATATATATATAGAATATCAGAAACAAAATAATATAAATAAATCGTCTGTTAACACACTGGTTTAGTGTTTGGTTTGACTATATAACAAGTTATAATTCAGCCGTACCCATTAAATGACAATGTTCAAATGGCCCTCTTGAGGAAACACACCATGCCACACAGTGAAATGTGGTTAGCTGATATAGAAAATACAATCATACCGCAATGGTTTATAATGTGTGTGGACCGCACAACCATTAAGATGAAAATGACGAAAATGGAATATATTTTACGAGAGATAATTTTTATGATTTTCACATAGCAAAATCTGCGTCAATTCCAACTTGTATTTACACAATACAATAGTAATGTGATGGTGTGTGCGGAACATAAATTTTTATTAGCATTAAAATCATTGTCATTGCCTCAATAGTAATTTTGTGTCACAGTACCCGCAGAGCTCAACCCAGCACATGCACAAAGAGTAAAAAAAAAAGAAGAAGAAAAACACATTAGAACGATATCATTTTCATTTTGTAAAACAAAACCCGAAGAAAAATAATTATGGAATTCCATAGCTCTGTGTCTCTATATGGTGGGAGCTAATTTAGTACGGTTTCAATGATATATTGCTGTACACAGTATTAGCAGAGTAAATTGAGGTTACGTAGGAAAAGAAGCGATATAACACATAGAAAATGATATGAAATGTGAGACAGAAGATCATAAATCAAAATTAAGCCGTCCATGCTGCTGGACAAAGTATTGTTCACTAATTGGAATAAATGCTGAAAAATTAATCAGCAAAAAATAAATAATAATAATATTGAGAACAGGAAATATTAACATTGCCCAAAATAATTATACATCTGGACAATTTATCATACTTTTTTTTTTGCTTTCCCTTTTATTTCTATTATACAGTAGATATAATTCATATTTGAATTTGTGAATGTGTATATCTTTAATTTCTTATGAGCTCTGACAACACAAAGCCCCATATAAAAACGACCAAATTTAGGCTAAATCATAAGTATATAAATTATTATCACTTGTGACAATACAACCAACTTAATATATCAAATATTTTATTTAACACCACTTTCTTTTGTTCTCGCTTATCCGTTTAGATAGAAAAAAAAAAAACAAGGACCAAATTTTAGTTGTACACATATTTCTTAAGTTTACATATGAATTTTTTACACAGTTGTTATGAGATCCGATAAAGAAAATTTGATACATAGCAATGATTTGAAATTTGAAGTAAATACGATGTTTATGTAATTTGCAAGACAGATTAACTAACTTACATGATAAATGGTTCTAGTTAATAAATGAGTTAATAGACAAATTACACAATTCTATGGTCATAGAAAAACAGCTGAACTTAATTTCAAAATAGATTAATTTTATACCAGAAGAATAATAATTTTCAATCGAGATTAGTGTCACAGAAATGACTATCGAAAAATTAATAATACATATATAGAATAAATATTATCCATGATTTTTGAGCTGTTGGTAAATTATGCTAAATTGCCCACATTCTTCTGATATAAAATTTAAAATCATTGGTACGAAGCAGGATCTCAGTTTATCCTCGTACCAGATTTCAAAATTAATATCGCATGGACACAAGAAAAATGTCTGACTCATACCGTTAGTGCAGTATTAATTTAAAATTGCAAGGAAAGAATTATAAATATTTCATTTTAAGTTATAAAAAAAAAAACAAATAAGTAAACTAAAGTACTTACCAATAAAAAACCATACATAAGCTCGTCCATAAAGTTGTTGTTTATACATTTCGCATAATACTCGTCTAGCAGCAACTACGTAAAAAAGGCCTACAATAATTCGTGCGTCTTGACGACGTAAATTTCTAACAGCGTCAGCAGGATCTGACAGAAATGATTGTCTTGTTACTATTTCTATGCCTCCCTCCTTACATCGATTCTCTAAATCTTCGACTGTCTGTAAATAGAAAAGCAAAATAAAAATATATATATATTTATATATAGAATTTAAGAAGAAAATCAACGGAAAGATAAAACAAAATGTGAATATTAGATATTATTATATTCGCTTAATGTTTCTATTGCTATAAAGAAAGAAATAAAAAAAAAAAAAAACTGAATTGGAAAAATATATATTCAAATATAAATCAAATTCTATGTGATTCGTATAGTTTCAAAATTGAATGGAACATTCTTTGAATTGAATTGATTTAGTTTTATGTATAAAAATAAAATAAAATTATTACGCTTTAGGCTTCTATTTTCTAAGTAACTATGCTAACATCTGAATTTCACAAGATTAAGTTCTTCAACTTCAATTTTCTTTTGCTGTAATGAAAAATGACTGCATAAAACATTTCCGAATAATTTTTTCACAAAATTGTCGTATAAGTAACACCAGTTGAGTAAAATTATGTTTTGTAATCCATTCTGATGGTGAAATAGATGAAAATGAAATTCATCGTCGATCCTATGTCAGATTAAGAATTTGGTATTAAGCAAATTTGCGACGTGTCGATAACGATATATATATATATGCCAAATTTCTTGTTATATAACTTCATCGAGCTTTATTTATTATTGCGAAAATCTGAAGACGGTTTTCTAGAACACGCGGATGGAATGTATAAACTTTCAAATTTCTATACAACAAAGTGAAAATTGATTAGAACGATACACAGCTATTTAGTTTCATATACTTCACTTGCAAGCTTTAGATACTAAATAATGTATACAATTTTTAGCGCAATAAGCAAATAAACATCAGGGTTGGGAGTATGTACTTAAATATTTGTATTTGAAAATATGTATTTGAAAATATGTATTTCAGATAAGTTTTTTTTTTTGTTTTTTAAAAAATGTATTATGTACTTATTTATATTTAAATGCATTTCTTTTTTTTATATTTAAACCCATCCCTGGTGATACAAACTCAACGTGATATTTATAATGAAAAAATAATAGTATTTTCATATTCAACAATACATTGTATATTAACCGTGACGAATACAAAGTGACGACAACGCTATATTTATTTATTTTTCGAATAATTCAGACTTTGTATAAACATACAACGGAAAAAATTATATATTTATACGTCGGTAGGTTTTAGTTACACACAACAATAAAATGTAACTACATTTTCCTACACAACGGTGTTTAAGTTTTGTATATCGTACAGTGAATAAAAAAATAAAAAAAAAAATAAAACAAAACAACAAAAAAAAAAAGAAATACACGAGAATGATGATGTCTAACGCAATAAAAATGATGGTATTTATGTCTAATTTCAACATTTAATTATACTAATGAGATGTTGTATTTTGTATAAATGAATATCTACAGGTATACAATACACAAACATTGTGGAGTCATACATTTAATAGGGGCAGGTTTATTGTTGCTGTTAACGTGGTTAATTTGCCAACTTGTACATCTAAAGGTATATTAAATACAACGACGTAAAGTAATTGATATGTTTGTACTACCTATAAATAGGTTATCATATGAACTATATTATCTTTAATGGTAGCCCATCTGGTAATGCATCTATGTTAATAATAGATATATATTATAACATAAGCAATTTTAGGGCCTGTTTTAGGAAAATAATAAGCTGCTGCAAAAATTACTACAAAAATTCAAAAAATTCAACTATACAAATGTTTTTTTTATTTCTAATTTTTTTTTTTATACACTAAATTAAAATTTTCTTCTTTTGCAAACTGGTGTCATCTATTTTTGCATATTGTTTAGCTGTTCTTTTTTATTGCCGGCGTTTTAAATGCGACTGTTCAGTACACCCAATTCTTTGCATTGAACAACGCATCTTCCTCTTTTCTTTTCTTTTAGAAATACAATTAGTTGCTGTTTTTTTTTTCATTTTATTGATCTCAATCTGATAAAAGTATTCATGTTAAAATGAACATGTAAATATTGTTTTTCAGTTTGCAAATGAAGTGCAGAACGAATGTTTTTAATAATATATTTGTGTAAATTACTCTTGCAACATCCACTGCATGTGTGGAGTAGCAACTAATATACATATGATAATTATTTTCATATCATTATATGACGGAGCACAATCACTATATTTTTGTAAACATATAACTAAGAAATCTTATTTTTTTTTTTTATTTAACATTATTATTTTCCTGCTCCACAAATTAGGTACTGTTGTGCAGGTCATTTGGAATTGAATTTTATGGATTTCCAGTTGTATAAACATTTTCCAGCGCACGAACATAGATCCGAGTCATAAACTTATATTCGAATAATATTTTTGTATGAAGTTCTATTAAATAAGTATTAAATAATTCAATCGCTTTCAAGAAAATTTTATTCGAAAAAAAAAGAATTTCATTTCAGTTCTTTTTTTTTTATTTTATTAAACTACATATCAATAGATAAAGTACGCTGATGTGATTCATAGATGTACGTTTAAGTACATAAATAATTTAAAATTCTTTCTTTTTCATTTTTTCTTTTTACAATAATTAAATATCAGGTTATAAGCTTATAAGCTTATTTTCTTCCTATAGAAGCGATTTTTTCATAAATATTTTAGAGGATAGATGAATCGAGTTTGGTGTAAGAAAAACCGAGATAATACATAAAATTTGAATATTATATATATTTATATATTTTTTATTCTTTTTTATTTTTTTAAACAATTTGTTATTACCACAAAATTGTATACTAAGAATGAAAGATATGCCAGAGACAAAAGATGTAAAGTGTTTGTTAAAATCCCAACAGGGAACAATTTAGCTTATCTTCCATTCCTTTACCATAAATTTTACATGGTTTTAATATTATTATATACGTATCTTCCAAGCGTTTATATAGAACAGTTTTATAAATAAGAACCAAGAACAGGTCTATATGTGCAAAGAAATATATACATATATATTATATATATATAGACTGATGACGGTGCAAAGTACCTCCAAGTGGCGAAATATAAACAAAATATAAACAAAATATAAAATAAAATAAAAATTTGTGTTCATGTTATGATAAAAGTATGAAGGCTCACCAGCCAAACCAAAACCGACTCAATTACCTATTAAGGATGAAATAATTCGCTCTAAATCCGTCCGCGATTTTGCAACCCCTCACACCGAACATTTTATATAAAATTAATCTTTTGAGCATTTGTGTGCTTGTGTGCTTGTGTGCTTGTGTGCCTTTGTATCGGATGAACTAGGCGATAATAACTCGAGAAATGTTAAGTTCTTCATTTGGTTTATTGGTTGTTTATACAGATAGATGAAAACGATGAAGGGTTTGTTTTATCTTTCTGGCTTTTATATTTTTTACCTTTTTTTTTCTTCTGTTAACCACATTGAATTAGATTTTGTTTTCTTTAAACAGATAAGCTCTTTTTGTGTAAAAATAAAATCAAATTTTATTTAATGATTTAAAATTATAACGCACATAATTCCCAATTTTTCTGGTTTATAGATGGGCTACGCATTTTTTTCTCATTGAGTCCGTTAAAAATTTCTGAGACATTTTTCAACATTTAAAACGTTTATTCTTATTATGAAAATTCTCGGAAAAGCAAATAATTGGATTCATGGAAACGTTTTAAATTTAAAAAAAAAAAACATGAACCTATATTTACGAATAGAAAATGTTTCAAAACCCAAAAAAAAGGGTACTTATTAGTGTCCATTTATATTTCTTGCTTTAATGCGTAATTGTAAAATCAAAACTTTTCTAAATGCAAACATAATTTTGCTTCTTTTTTCTTCGTTCGTATGGGGTTTTTTATTTTCTATATAACTGATTTTCCATCGAATGAAAACTATGACTGTAAATGAACGCTTAGAGGTAAATAAATAAAATGCAATGAGTATAAATATAGAAGATGTTATATATTACCTGTGGTACCACCAAAAAAAAAAAAACGAATTAAATTTACAGCGATCTAAAAAATCATACCGTTTTTTGTTCAAAATTTAAAATATTCAATATTTGATAACGACAAGCAGGGAATAAATCTGATGAAAACTGAAAACAAGCATTGAACACATACTGAAATTTAAATGGTTCGATTATCTACTTTACCCAACAAAATTTCAAATATATTTATTTTTTTTCATTTCCGGGCCTATTTATCTTTGTGTGTTCGGATCGGATTATATATGATTTAAGTTTAATCAATTGTAATAACGATCACTCTTATGTATCTACCATTGAACTGTACATAATTTAATACATTATTTTGTCTTTCCGACCAATATATCGAAAAAGTAGAACAAAACAAAATTAATTTAAAAGAATTATTATTAAATACGCTCTTCTTAAAAGTTAAAACTTTATTATTAACAAACCAACGATTTCTTTTCGAAAGCCTAGATAGAGCCTGATCTATAAATAACAAAAACACTTTTTGATAATACCAGTGCTAATGTAATATGACTAAAGAAAATTACACAAAACTCAATTTCATACATATTACATAATTTGTATTGGCTGCGTAGGTACACTCTAAAAAAAAATATTACTATGTACAAAGTTAAAAAAGGTATTACTTTGAGAAAATTAGTACAGTATAACTCTTCTAAGTGGATCACTGGTTGACAAAGCGATACAATTGACTACTTAAGTGAACCGCGCATGTTTTCTGAACTTGTTGTGCCTGACAGCACATTTTGCATACAAACATTAAGCTTCTTCTTCTTTTTATTTTATTTATTTTTTTATTTTTTTTGTATGTGTTTTTGTGTCTTCTTTTACATAAGGATCCACTCTTTGCTAAATTTGAAGCAGTGGACCAGTTTTTGCGGAATCTTGAGTGGTCCACTTAAACAGGTTATACTGTACTTACTTTGTACAAAGTAGTTTTCTATTTTACTTTGCAGAAAAGTAAAACTGAAGAAAGTAAATTTTACTATGAAAAAATTGTTTATTGCTTTGAAAAAAAAATAAACATCAGAGCGAACATTTAATTTTGATACATTCTACTTAATTATTTATTTAATTAAAAGTATAAATTATATTCATTGCATATTATTTAGAGCGATCCTATTTTTTTATAAAACATTATATAAATAATTAAAAAATAAAATATTTCATCATTAAATTATCTTTACTCTGTACAAAATATAAAATATCACATTCAAAGTAAATAAACTTTGTATTTGACATTGTAACCAAAATTTTCTAGAGTGTAGATAACAGCTATGAGCCAATAAGTAAATATATTAGGAATTCCGAATTATCGTTCTGCCATATCCACCCATCATCATAAGCGAAGTTCGAAAATAATGTACGTGATATTAGAGTTATTATAAACTTGATTTTTCATATTAAGTAACTGCAAATAAAAAAAAATTATAGCAAACAAATATTAAAATGGCTAAAGGTATCTAGATCATGCTTCTTTTTTTTTTATTAGAAATGCGGTTTATTTTCTCAATTTATTTTTTTAGAATTTATCACTTTCTTCTGATATAGATTACGATGGATTATGTTATGGATGGTTTTGATAAATCTTTCACATTGCTACCATTTTATTCTATTATAACTAAATGTATTGTATAAAATATGAATGTTATCACCAATTTTCAATAAACTGATGTGATTGAGATGAAAAGAAGTTAAATGTTGAATCACTTAAACTGATCATCATGTGAGAACGATTTAGATATAAATTAAAGTTATGACTTCCAACGATTTCATGGACTTGTTTATGCAAACCTTTATTGATACACACTATGCGATTAAAATCAATGACTCATCCATAAATATATGAAATTTTCTGTATTGAATGCTATCCAGACTAATCTTAATTTATTAATCGAACACACCTAAAACAATAATACTTTTAAAAAATATATTCTGAGAAGAAATGAATGATATCAGTAATTCAAATAAAAACCAATTAGGAGAAATATTATGTTATATCCATATTGATCCTATCGTTTAAATTTCATTCATTTTCTATTATGTTATACAGAATATTAAATCATAATATAAATGTAAAATAAGAAAAAAAATATTATAATGGGTTGTTTTATTTTCTGGTTCAGCAGCATTTTAAATAAACATTCTTCTTAACAATTTTACCATATTCTTTATTTCAATATCAATTTTATATGCGAACGAACAACTTCAGTTTATGGACATAATTATTGTAGGTACAATATGTCTTATATGGAATTTTATTTATTTATTGTTATAGTGGATGTGCTGCATATACTTATTATGTTGAACATTGCTTTAATTTTGTTTGTATAAATATGGAATTTAAAAGTCCCTTGATGCCATAAATAAAATATATGGCGAAACGTTGAAATGATATTAAAATATGGAATATGATGAAATAGTTACTAAGAAAAATATTTATTTAAAATGCCACTGAACTAGAAAATAAAACCACCCATTATTTTTTTTTTTTTTATTCTACATTTTTTATTATTTAATAAGTATTCGCAATATATGACATATAGTAAGAATAATATTGCATGCAACTAAGACGACGAAGTCAATAATATAGCATACAAATATAATATATCTTCTAAATGTATGCAGTATGGACTACATATGAAACATCTACCTCTGTACTACAGGGTTGATTTCTTAATTTTTTTTTGGTCACATCATATGAAAGCTTGACTCAATACCATTCGATTCCAACTCCACTCTGAACCCCTTACTGAACCACCCCTTCAAAAAAAAAATGCATTAAACCATAGTAAATAATAATATTAAATATAAAAATCATTAGTTAACAAAAACAAAAAAGTTACTAAAACATTAACTTTGAGGACCAATGGCATATATTTTTATATATATACAGCATGTCATATTTTACCCCCTCCTTACAAAAAAAATAATTTTCAAAGTGATTTTCCACTAATTTAAGGTCAAGGATCACGAATCAACTAACGAAAATTCCATAAAAAATCGGGAAATTTTATGGTCCTCAAAGGGTAAACTTACTCAAATTAACACAAATATATGAATTTTAATTCGATATAAGTTATCTAAACTAATCTTAGATTTTTAATCGAGCAAATCTATTTTACGTGACCAATAGAATTAAAAAAAAAAACAATTTATTCTGAGGAAAGATGAAATTAGAAATAAAAAGCAAAATTAGTAGGAGTATTATTTTTATGCCATATATTGACTTCGTGGTCTCAGTTCTATTCAGTATTATTCTTATATGTATATATATTGATGTATATGTAATACATATTAATCAATGAAAGCTGGAGAATAAAGAAAATAAGTATAATAATAATGGGTTGTTTTATTTTCTGGTTCAGCAACATTTTAAATAAACATTTCTTCTTAACAATTTTATCATACTCTTTATTTCAATATCAATTTTATGCGAACAACTTCAGACAAGCACATCTAGTTCATAAACATTATTATATTGTTCAATTTTCTTATAAGAAATTTTATTTATTTATTATGTTACATTTCATTTATACATAAATTATTTATTGTTATTGTGCATGTCCTTAGATATTTATAAGATTTATTGTTAAAACGTAATCTGATTTATTAATATTCATTTATAACTAAACTTGTGAGTATAGAAATTTTTGTTTTTATTAAGTGTGCTTCTATATTTATGTTGAACATTGTTAAGAAAAAAAAAACTTTCTTTGTACAGATGTCAAAGTCTCCTAATGAGGCCATAAATATATGGAGAAACATTGGATTGTTATTGAAATAAATAATATGATAATATAGTTAACAATAATATTTAATTTAAAATACCGCTGAACCAGGAAATAAAACAACCAATTATTAATTAATAAGCCAGAAAAAATTAAACGGATTATATATTTTTGTCAAAATTTACTCTAAAAAAAAAAAAAAATAACAATTGATTTAAATTGTGATTTAATTCAACTTCATATAAATTATTCCATCCCTATTTTCAATCCATAAATTTGACAAATCATTTGAGAATCTAGATCAATTAAACGTTTTGGCAAAAAAAAAAAATTGTTGCTTTACTTCTTATCCATATTATGCTGACTACATTTATTTTTTGTGTGTGAACTTAATATTTTCGACACATATATCTTATTTATAAAATATAACACAACATTATTTATTTTGCATAAGAAATTATGTGCACACGGTGAATTTAAAAATAAAACTTTACGCCACCACAATTTTGTTAGCTTTTTCCATGCGATGTGACACATTTGGCGAAGGCAATCATTTTCAAATAAAACTTTACTCGTCTCTTATATCTTGTTTCTTCCTAAAATCCACTCATGATATAATATCAACTTATAGATAGATAGATATATTAGATATATAATAGCACACTGCTGATTCACTCAGTTCAATATATAGAATAAATTTGCATTTTTTATAATGATTGGTAGCGTTTTTAGTTACACATTTCTTTGCGATATTTGAGCACTTAAATAGATGTTGAAAGTAATTCAAATTTCACAATTTTATAAATCATTAAAATATCTTTTGTTCGGTTTATTTAATATATGAATTTGGCAATCAATATTCAGATAATGAAGATAAAACTAAAATCGGGAAATAATTTTAAATCTCATTTAAAAGTTTTCTATCACTTTTAAATGTCAATGAAATAAGTCATGCAAAATAAAACTTTGGAAAATTTTAACATAATATTCTTTGATACACACTATGATTATATTCTCAAACAAGTTGAAAAAAAAAGAAGAAAATTCTATGAAAAATCATTAAAACTTTTACACGTTGATTTTTCATAGATTTATTCAAAATAATTTTCTAAATTCTTTGAAAATGGTATCGCAATACTTTTATATGGCAATCGCCATGGAAAAGAAACCTTTGATTTTTTTTTTTTAAATTTCAATAAAATAATTCTATGAAAAGAAACAGTTAACTCATGTTTCCTTGAAAAGTCCATTATTGTGGTGAAGTAGATTATTTTAATTTTTAATTTTTTTATCAAGATTTTTTTTTAGAATAATTCGAATTAATCTTTTAAAATTCATTGTAAATTTTATCAAAGTACGTCAAAAACAGGTAAGTTAGATTTCGACATTTCGGAATTCTTGGTGGTTGTTCAGGTGTACGAATTTTTCGTTTTATCGCACACAACAAAATTGCGAAAATTAGCACCCAGTTCAAAACAAACAGTTCGTATGTATTTAGCATGCAGATTCTTTTCAAATTTGAGAATTAGCGCCCATTTTTAACGATATTCTCTAGAAATCGAATAAAATAAATAACCGCATTTACAATTAATTAAATATAAATCTATCATTTATATTAATGGATAATAAATCATTATTATGTAGATTATTAACAAAAATTTCTTTGCTTTTTGTTTAACGCCATAAATATTTACAAATCACATTACTTAATATTTATTAATTCTGACATTATGTATTATAAGTGCCTTGATATATTTTACCAAGGGACAACATCTACGAACTTTTATTAAAATGATTTCGATCGGTTCCATTATTGGAAAATCTTTTCTTTTTTTTCTTTAAATATTTATTATGATTGTTTGATGTGCACCAATTTTATACAGGTTTATTATCATGAATTATGATCTATTGATGAGAGCACGGCAGGGATTATATCTCTGTTTGTGACAGATTTTCCAGATTATAAACATTTGAACGATTTTGATATTTGCATAATACTATCAAAGCAAAAAAAAATAAATATTTTTTTTTCGTTAGAATATTAAGCTCATACAACACAGTGGAGAGTCACGCAGCATGAAAAATATTTTGTATGTATTTTAGATAAGTAGATACTATACAGTACAGTAGGTATGCCTATTATTACTTCTATAATTTATGCAGCTGTCGTACGAATTATACATAATCGAATTGAAATCCATTACATTTAATTGTTATTACCTATATGATGTATATATCATGTGCATGAAACATTGCAAATTAAATTTGATCGTTTTAATTTGGTGATTTCGATTATATATTGATTTAAAATAACAATAGCTTAATGGTGATATTAAGCAAACTGGTATTACGAAGGCCTAGATTTACAGAAATAATATCAAAATCAACCGCGTCTAAAAAAAAAATAGTATTATGGAATCAGAAATGCCAGTAATCGATGCAAATTTATTATCTTCATTTCATTCATTCAAAACAGATTTATTATTGAATATTAGTACAGTACAGTACAGTAATACAGATATTGAAATATTAGATGCAAAGAGAAAAAGTGAGTCCAAGATGAAACTAAAGGAAATGGTAAACCATTGTGCAGCTACTAGCGAAGTAGTAGAAATAAATTTGTTATTAAATCGATGTTCAATATGTTTGTATATGTAATGACAAAATTAGTAAAAGGAAAGCCAATTTATATTATAATTCAACTTGTTCAAGGCTGTGCAGCTACAGATTTTTTTTTTATATATATCGATGACTTGACTTTAAAAACGTTTAACCACATTTTCTTTTTGTTGATGAAAATGAGATCAGGATGACATCTACTTGTAATCCTGTAATGTAGGTTAACTTTTGAAGTGATTATATATCTTGAGTATAACTAAAAGTTGCGTACTAATAATAAATCAATGTTTTTTAGTCGATAGACTATTTAAGTTGATTTGGCGCTGTGTGCTTAAATTAGCTTTATCTTGCAGTCAGGCATGAAATCTCATACAAAAATATAATTGAAGGTGAATAATTTTTTTCTCCTCTTTAGTTTTTTTGTATGGAAAGTGTGCTATCAAGCAGAAATTGAAATATTTACCGCGGTTCACGTAGTCTATTTATTATCATTCGATACAAAAGCTTACCAAATCATTTATAAAAATAATTCAATAACTTTTATTTATTATTCAGTCAATGTAATTATGTGAGTACTTAAAGAATATTGAATTGACATTATTGGTAACAGTAGTATTTTCCGAAATGGCTTTCTTGATCTTCTTTAAATTTTTTATTTCATATCTTACATACTTATATAACTAAATTTTATCCATTTTATTAAATATTGGTAATACTGGAATTTGATGTAATCCGGCTTATGCAGAAGGCTCAACAAAAAAATAAAAAATAAAAAAAAAAATATTAAATGGTCTCTTAATATATTATTTGAAATGGAAATGCTATTTTCACATATGATTTACATTTTCTTATTTCTTTTCTGTTTTCTTTTTTTTTTTTTTTGTAAAATTTTTCAAACTAAATTTATCGTTCATCTGTCACGATAGCAATACCATATTACAATAATAGATAATAATACTAGAGGTAAAATCTAAAAAAAAGGTTCTATGGATAATAAAGCTATCATATTCTTTTGAAATTCCCATGGTATTTATCAATTTATGAGCAATTTTATTTCCTTTCCTTTATCTATTTTATTTGCGTGTAAATTGTTTGTATGAATGTGTGAGTGAATTTTATTTTCATTTATTTTATGGTTTGTTGGCGGCGCACGTGTAATGTTGTTTATTTGAGTGTGTGATGCGAATTCCATTTATTTATATTATTTGTTTTCTTCAATGCTATGTATTACTAAATATGGAATAAAAGTATATATATAAATCAAAATTATTTATGTTGTTTACAGCTTATGGTTAAAATCGTAATATAATTCCAATATTCTATTGAAAGAAAAAAAATAATTTATTAAAGATTTTGGACATAATAAAAAAAAAAAAATAATAAAATAAAATAAAAAGCTTAGAAGCTATTTTTAGTTCGCCCACATTACATAGAAGAAATAATCTTAAATAGAAAGGTTGCTATGATCGAGAAAAAAAGAAAATGTGTATTAGTATTCCCGGGTAAAAATTTACTTCACGTGACTTTATTTTAATTTATGTGAAGTTTTGTGACCTAAAATCAACAAAGTTTATGTAATCGTAAAGCACTGAGAATACTTTAAATTTTGATTTTTCAATAAGTAATAGGATAGGATATCGTAAAGTAATATCTTAAAATAAAAATCTGTCCATGTTTATTACACAAGATACAAGATACAAGATACAGTGCTTTTATTACTATTTTGGATTTTGGAGAAATTTTTTGATGAAAATTTTAATTTCATTTTCTTCATTTTTTATAAAATTATTTTATTTTTACTTCTAAAAGCATTTATTTTTTTCTATTTATATGTTGCACAATATTATATACAAATTCAAATTTTAACTGTATTAACTGAGATTTGAAAAATCTTATTAGGCGGTTTCGTTTACTGCATATTAGTAAAGTTCAGTAAAATTGTTAATACCAATAAAACTTCTAAACTGAGAATCGTACAGAAAAATCGTCTATGACCGACCCCCACTTAAATATGAAGGCACAACTTTTTTTCGTACATTGTTACCGCCTCCGGTACCCCTTTACAAAAGATGAATATCGGCAAACAATAAACTTTAAAGTCAAATACATATCTGAAAAGTATGCTGCGGTTATTTGGAATCTTGTCATATATAACACGACGTACGACGATATAAAGATGGCTTGTCGGTAATAACGCGTATATCTAGTCCATGAACAGAAAAGTCACATTAGCTTAGCACTATAAAAATATTTCGAGATATGCCATCGATAAAAATTATCTTGAAATTTTATAACATCTGCTGTTATAAAAAATAAAGTAATTTTTCAAAATTGCATAAAATACTCTTTTACTCGGGTGTGTAAGATAGTTTTATTTAATAGCTTGAAAAAATAAATAAATAAAAATCTTGCTCAAATATCTTCCTCAAGTGTACCATTATTCGTAAATATTTCATGTAGCTCACAAACTCACATCAAAATATTCCAGTCACATGGCAAATTTATTATAATAGAGATTATTATGCACTTTACGTTTACCCATATTTCACGGTAGAGAAGGTATGCATTAGATAGTTAGTTTCCATTTAAAAAAAAATGAAAAATACCTACTTAAAAGACTTTTCATATTTTCTCATTATATGTGGAAAGCTTAAAGTATATGGTTGATATTGTTTCTGTGCAAATGCTTGAATAGAAAAGTAAATATATGATATAGTTTTATGAAAATATAATTTTATATAATTCTAAAAAGATTAATAGCATAATACATAATGAATAAAAACGGTGAACGACTACTGTAGCTATAAATCATGAAAGTAGCATTTTAAAGTACCATAATCCAAAATTTAAATAAAAAAAACTTTTTTTTTTCAATTGTAGTGCAGCTGCCAGCTTTTAAGATTGTTCAACATTCATTTTATTTTTAATCCCGACTTTTTTTTATTTAAGTCAAATAGATTTTGTCGTCATAACCTAGCGAAAACTCTTTTTGCTTCACTTATGATAAAATTAATCCGACCAAAAATAGTCATAAATTAACCATTAATCTTAATATTATAATTTTTTTTATTATTAAGATAATCTATGCTTAAACAATAATAAACAGTAAACCAATGATGACATGTTCGTCAGCAAGACAAAACGCTAAAGCGATAAGTGGCAAAGGTCTATGGTGATAGGTGGATATTTTACCTTAGGTGAATTTCCGTAAGCTCCGACGATGAGAATAAGTTTGCGTGAACCTTTATACGTGTCCATGAGCGTGAATATTCATATCGACCTAATAAATGCTCATGTTCACGAAAACAACAAACAGTATATTAACATACCGTTTCCCTGGTACATATATAGTTTTTCAAATTTCTCTTGAAATTGGTTAAATTACTCAATTATTAATAAACATGCAATATTTTAAAGCAATTTGAAGATTTTATGGTAAATATTAAACACAATAACTTATGATGATTTCTCAAATTTTCTAAAAACCTCAATGGATAAGACAGCATTAAAATTATTTTTGGAAAACCACCAAGACATGTCATTCAGTAGCAGATTATCTCGTCCCACTTACAATAAAATTGAAGAAAATTATAAGAAAATATTGTAGATAAAACATTGGGCGATATAGCATTTTATAGCATTTAATGGAACGAAATTCATAACCTCTTGACTCACGAATAGAAAATATAAACAAAAAATGAGTAATACCCAAAAAGTATTTAATAGAAGATTAAGTTTCATTATATTCAGTATATATAAAACCAACTGTAATATCAGAAAATATAAACATAATACCTCTGGCTTATCCTCTTATCTTTTTAAATGTCATCTAAAGCTTTCAAAAATTGAAGGAGTACCAAGAATTTAAATACATATCGTTCAATTCAATGTAAGTACAGTTCACCTATATTTACAATCTGTAGTCCTCTTTAAATTCAAAAGCTACAACTACAAGATGTTCTATTAATAAACTTTATGCAAATATTATTTTACGCTAAATATTTGTGGTAAATATTTAAACATTTTTTTTTGAAGACCTCTAAGTATAGAAACCACATTTATTATGTTAGAAACGTATTATGCATTTTATATACCGTTTGAAATTCCATCATAATAGAAATCTGGTAATACATCCTTACTTTTGAAACATTAACTGAAAACAATATCAAAAAATATGCACAAACACCAAAAGCCCAGTTAATATTGGCGTACTATAATGTAATTAAAATAAATTTGCTTTAAAACAACAGCACTGTAAAAAAAAAATGAATAAATGTTTGCAACATATGTTTTTAACAGCGCCGAATTAACTTTCCTTGTACAAATGACATAAATTAGACGACCAGAAAAATTAATACCAACCATCCTAATACTTACTTACATTATAATTGGTGTTAGTATATAGTAGGAATAGCTAGTGGTAGTGGGCAAATAAGATCTGATATCTTGCCTAGATTTTATTTTTTTGATGTTTTAAATGAAATGAGTAAACGGTGTATAAAGTGATTTATTATTTTAATTAACAAAAAAAAAAAAACACAAAAAATGTTGGGAGCCCGAGTATAAAAATAAGAGGAAAACCATTTTGCAAATTTGGTAGGTTTTACGTCTTAGCTTAATGTTTAATATTTCGTTGAATCGACGACATGTCTTCGAAATTTTATGGAAAACATGAACAAAAATTAAGAAAATTACATGAAGTAGTGCGTCGCTGGTGAATTAATTACATAATCTGAATCATGGGACTATAATTGGCGTGCCAACTCAACGTGTATTGCTCCACGCAATTATATACTGAAAAAGTGTGGTTTTGCTTAAGTCTTTGATGTTTTCATTATTATTTATGTAGAATAAGAAGAGCAAAAATGAATGGAGTGTGTCGATGTTAAGCACTTGACATTAGTGTACACTAGTATTAGTATTAGTAATTATTATTATTAATTGACTAAAAGGTAATTTACATAAACTTTCACTAGGGCTATTAAATTTATGAATAAAATTAAAAATTGAAATCAGCACTTACTGAAATAAAAACTTCTTCAGCTTGTTGCAGAATAGCAACTCTTGACCATCCGAATTTTTCCATTATTTTTATTCGGGTGGGATTATGTACTGTTGCCGATGGATGTGTTCTAAATAATGTTGGAAATCTACTGCGATCTGATAACGCTGGACTCGATGCACCATAACATAGCTGCAATAAATATATAGAAAAAAAAGTACATCAAATTAACATTATTAGCAATTATTGCATTTTATCCTAAAAAATAATAAAAATATATATTGCATTAGTACTTTTTTCAAAATTTTCGTTTTGGGTATGAATCATATATTTACTTATTTCATACAGAGGATAGGGATCCATCTTCGAATAACTATATTACCTATGGTTGGATAGTTGAATCATTTAAAAATAAATATCACTAAAATGTCTCGCAAAGTTTGCTATAAGAAAGCAATTTAATCTCTTCGTGGTTGCAAATATATATTATTATTTTTTTTTTTTTTTATCATTTTCAAAGTATTACGTAGGTATAGAAATACAGTATTAAATATCTTATTACATTTCAGTGAAAAACGTAACATAAATTGAATTTAACAAAAGTTAAGTGTTAGATTTCCGTCTTCCATAGAAAGTAAATTATTTTCTTCTTTTTATTTTTTATTCTTTTTTTTCTTTTTTCTTTTTTGCAAGTATGTGAGAAGAGAACGGATAACGAAGACATAATTTCGGCTTTGAAAATGAAACACATAATATAATAAGTTAACTGAGTAAAAACTACTCTATATTTATGGTTGCGCTAACAGTGTCTTTAATAGCTTTCGAAAACACTTTTCATTATTTTATCTTTGTGATTTGAGAATCACAATGGTATAAGTATAAATAAATCTACAAAGAGGTCTTATATATATTTATTTCATTTCTTTTTTTTACTTCTTTGTCTTCTATTGGACTGCCTTCCATTTGAATAGTACATATATACGTTTATTTGTTGTTACCTATCCGAGTAAAAAAGTACTTTACACAACTTCACAAAATACTTCATACTTTATATAACAGTAGAGACGTTATAATACTTTAAGATAATTTATAATTACTTCATAGTTGTAAAGTTGTTAAAATGTATTGTGTCGAAATTTAAAGTTATTCGGACGTAAAATTAAAGTAGTTCAAGAAATCATAAAGTACTTAAATTACTTCAAAAATTCAAAATTGGAAATAGTTTAAGTTACGTTAAAAATCGTAAAAGTACATGAAATACAGCCAAAATTTAGATTTACTTTAAGAAAACGTTACGATTTCCTGTATTTACTTCAAAAATCAGAATTTTGGTTATTTTAAGTACTTTATAATTTCTTAAACTATGTTGTCTTTACGTCAGATTAACTTTATGTGACGTCACAATTTGGATATTATTAAAATAGCCATGAAGTATTTCTAAAGTAGCTTAACGTAAAATTGAGTCACGTGAAGTAAATTTTTACCCGGGTATTCTAGAGAGGAAACCATTTTTTATTTTATATTTTAAAGTTTACTAATTTATGAAGTCAGTTAAGTAAACTTGAATTTAAATTTTTCTTAATTTTCTTTATCATTATAATTAAATCGAAATTTAAAATGGTTTTATTAATTATATAAATAAATAAATAAATAAAAAACGTATAGTTAATCTCGACCTCTACTTATATACTAGATACTACTCATATAGTCCTTTTAGTTCTTATATATCGATAATTTAGTATAAAAACATTCCAGTTCCATAATTAATTCAATTCAATTTAACTAAATAATCCGAAATTATTGTAGTTAATTGAAATTTTTTGTTACCAGTCCAGAACTAATTATTTCAAAATTTTACGCTTTATTGAATTTTATGAAAATTTTTCGCGTTGCTGAACCCTTGAATTTAATATTCAAAAATTGAGGCAAACCGATATAGATTTATATCGGTGTAATTAATATCTAATCAAAATACAATAATTTTAAATAACCGTTTGCGTAACTATTGAAAATAACCATTTTCTTTAGATGAAACCAAATAATATTACAACAAAAATTAAAAAAAAAAAAGAAGAAAAACCCCGAAATCCATAAAATGTTCGCTTTTATAATAATAATAATACCTATAAGGGGTTTTCAACTTAAAAATTAAATAACTAATTACCATTCCTTATTGCATTAAGTTGTTTAATTGAATTTTAAAAAGAAATTTTCACTTGACGACTTTTACTTTATAACAATAATTATTATTTTATGTTTATTACAGTGGAAAATCTAAAGACTATAAAGACAATGTGATGAGAAGTAAACTGGTTATTTTATTAGTGTTTGTATGAATAGAGGTGGGAGTGTATCTGTATATACATATATATAATAATAATATACAAGTATATTGTTGGTAGAATGATGACGGTAAATATAAGTACGACGTACACAAAATAGAAAGATAGACCAACAATGTACTGAATGAAATTTTCTCGTTGTTTCGGATGATTGAATTTTGTGTTGTAACATTAACTAACTTATGATTATAATTTAAAGTTGTTACTATAATTTTTCGAATTAAAACTATAAGGGTAGGAAAATTTACTTTAAATGGCCATGTGGCGGGCATATATAATTGAATAACAAACTCATTTAATTTCTCTTCATTTGGAGATATGAACTTTTTGTTTTATGAAAATATATTATGAATATATGGAATTATCGCCCAAGGCATAGATAAAAACAAATAACAATAAATATTGCAAAATAATCAAATGAAATTTCATTGAAAAATTGAATATAAACAAAATATCACTGACAGTTTTTTTTTTGTTAAATTGCTTGTATCTATTTTGATACGTGTATTTTAAATCACCAGTTCGATCTTTTCAATGGTTTCAATCGAGGGGTTAATAATACCGTGTATTCCTAGAACCAAATGTGCTGTATTACATGTGTATTAGTATCATGTATTACCAT
>JAABKK020058074.1:0-14890 GCA_011634745.2 Catotricha subobsoleta
GATTTTCCAGAAAAATAGGAAAAAATCAAAATATCTTGATTTAAATCAAAAAAATCGAAAAAATCGCAATAAATCACGAAAATTTGATTTTTTCGATTTTTTGCAAAAAATCATGATTTTTTCCAACCCTGGTATTTCCATGAAATTTTTTTTTTTTTAAGAAATAGTTCCTTGTGATTTTTTGTAAATGAGTGATTTCAAAATAATAATAATAATAAAAGCAATTTCTTGTTAGGTTTTTAATATATTTTCCATTCCGAAATCAGTGATATAAATGTATTGAAAAAGAAACAATACCGTTCTTGTAAATAAATAAGATGTGTCGTAAGAATATTTTATGGAAATTTACAACCTCAGTCTACATACTGCTTCTGCTGCATTTCTAATAATATTCCTGATATCGTTTTCTACTCGGATGAACAATAAAAAAAATCTCTTTATTTTTATTGTTATTAAACATTATTGAATAAAACAACAACAACAACAACAAAAACTTAATTAGTAGACCTTAATTATTTTTTTTCTTCTGTTATAGACATGAAACCATATTCAGCCCCATAAAAGTAAATACACATTACGATTAAATTATGCTCAATTTGCAATAAGAGGCTTCATTTATATTAACGTTTTAATCGATATTCCTTATCAACTAGCTCTAAAGGAGTTTTATTGTATCTTTAGCAGCAATGTACTTACCAATGTAAAAGCTAATTGAAAGAAGAAAAAAACATACAATTTACCTAACTTTACCTACTTCCATTACCATTTTTGACATGCATTTTATGTACAAAGCAAAATAAGCGTACCGTGAATTTACCAAACACATTCACATATATTACACGAAATAAAAAAAAAAAATATATGCACCTTTACATGAAAATATAATATAAATTTTCTCTTCACCAAAAGATTTATATTCCATTCACTGATGTGTTTCTATCTTTTGGGTTATTTTTATTTCTACTCCCTTCACAAAACGTAAACGTAGCATATTGTTGTAATTGATGCATTGCATGTTGTGAATCTACAATGCATTTTACTGTTCCAAAGTTGTGCAATAATATGAATTGAAAATAAGATGAGTTTAAATTACAAGAACTCATTTTCTTTACATTTTATATTTAGAAAATAGTTGAATAAGTTCTTCGTTTTCATCTTGTTTACTTTTCGATCATTACTCAAGAGTTTTTTTTTCTCTCTTTCTGTTAATCATTTAGCGAAACTATGGCTACAAAAAAACTCTTGTTTTTATTACATCTCAAATAATATCCATTAAACTTAAATTTCAGAACAGGTGTACTTAAGAGTTTTTCATTACAATTCGAAACATATATGTTACGCCCAGAATTTTCTAAGTAAAACATTGTATCGTAATTACTACGAACTAAATTATGTTGGCAGAACATAAAATTCCATAATATTTCTTTGGTTCTATTCATTTTCAACATTTCTTCTTCTTTTTTTTTCTTGTATATTAAAAAAGAACAGTAGTAATATTTTTAAATGGAAAAAAACCATAGAATTGAATAAATAATTATAATTTTTAAAAAAATATTCCTCAATGCACACACAAATTTTATGTAATACGATTATTTACAGTGAAATATAATATAATTTTATATCAGCGTTTTCCATTTCTACGAAAATCAATATTTACAAGAAAATGTAAAGTAAACAAATAATAATAATAATAATAATAATAATAATAAAAATAAAACAAGTCAAATACCCTATGCGACATTATAAGCAATAATACCTAACATTCTGAATAGCCTCGCTACCTGCCCCTATATTTGCAAAATATAATGCTATCTGTTTGATTGTGACTATCTGTGTCTACATTTGTAATGTACATGGAAAATATAAAGTGGCTGCCATTTCAAAACGATTGCTATTTCGCCCGCGATTTATCTATGCGTATAAATTTAACATCATAATATTATTACAATTGTAAATATAAAATACAAATACAAAATACAAATATATGAATAAAATATAGAAAATTTAAACATTCAAAATCATTAGGTACCTATAAGTATTTAATACACAAAAACAATATAGATTTTACTTTACAACCCCAAAACACGATTTGCCTGTTGTTGGTATTTTCTACATTATCTTTATTTTGTCACAAATTTCCATATTATTGTATCTATAGAATTATAGAATTATAGATATTATATAATTTTTAAGGCGATTTCCATTCACATTAACCACACTGCGCTGTTAAATATTTTGCTTAAATCTGAATGATAACCATAACGTACTGGTTTACAATAGTTACCTGTGCATTTTTCGGATCCTGTTTCTTAAATTCAACATACTTCTGGTATATAATTTTTTTTTTTTTTTTATAGAAATTTGTCGCAAAAGTTTGACGAATTTGTGGTATTGGATCTACACTTTGACAGCAATTTTACACATTTTTCAAAGAAAAAAAAGAAAAAAAAATATAAATTTAACAAAATTATTCCACCTATTTAGGAGATGATCACAGAAAAGGTGTTCCTGTTATTAGCCCAATTGGCTAAGGCAGAACAAATTTTATATTTGAAAGGCCTAGCGACGGAATCTTGTATACCAGTCTCGTACAGAAGATACTCATATATATAATTTATTTTTTCTTCACCTGACTGCTGGAGGTGACGACAAAATAAATACCGAATACCGAAATACCGAGTTTAACATATTTTACCGAAATACCAAGTTTTAATGAGTACCCCTATAGAAAAAATGTTTTTAAAATATTTTGCGTTCTATGAAACAGAGTCGTAGACTAGTTCAAGGATATTTCAGGAGAAACAGTAATTAACCTTAAAACTAAATACTTTTGAATTAGTGTTCTTTTAGCTGTAGTATTCATTTGATCTACTTATTTATTCAATTATTGAGGACGTGTGTCTGAATTTTATTGTATTAAAAAGGCAAGTATAAACTGCCATGATTATTTAATTGAACCCGAACACACAGTTACAAATTTCAAGATATTTAATGAATCATCCAATATTTCCTTATTAAATTGTTTTGTTAAAAAATATTACTGAAATTTATCTATTTTTCTTATTTTGATTTTCTTTAGTTATTACTATTCATTAAAATGAATAACTTAATACATATATGTATAATATATCTATAGCTACTCATTAAACTAACATACGAATTTAACATCAATAAATAAGTTTATCATGTAAAATAAGCACCCTATGAAATTGGTTTCAATTTTAATTTAACTACCTAACCAGCTTAAAATTTTCCCGATTGCGACTGACTGTTAAATGAAATGGAAATGGAAATGGAAATTTATACAAAATTTAACAAATTGGTTAAAAATGTAACCAGCCAGGTATGACAAACTTAAATTTATGTAAATGAAAATCACCTATTATTTGTGAAGAGAACTTGTATTTTATGTGTATAGCACAAGAGCTCAGATAATATTTTGATCTTAAAATAGAATGGAATTATGCCATCAGTATGCATTAAATTATAGGTTACAGGTCATCGATTAAATTTAATTATAGGCTGAGAGATTATAATATTTAACCTTGCCGATGTTATTTACAAGAAAACATCTGTAATTATCTTAATAGTGATTAGAGAAAAGCTCTACACTTCAAACAAAATGATTATGTAATCTGCGTTGTTTAAAACAAACAATAAAAGATTTTATAATATTTCACACTACTGAAGACAAAATTTCGAATACCAGTTCTTTATCAAAAAACATGTTACTAGCAACGAATATCGATACATAAACTTGTACTTATGTACCTATTATATAACTGAATATATGCTTCGTGTATATTCAAAAGTTAAGCTTTTTCCCAAACATTTCAGACACAAAATAATATTTTTCGTTTAAATTGAAAGCATCAAACTAAGTATAATAAAATAGCTTAACTTTACTACTTTTTATTTTCAAAAAAGTATATCAAGTGTTGGCTCAACCTTTAATATGATTATAAAAATAGAGAAACTTCAGTTTTCTTTTACCAAATTGATTTTGACATTTTTTTCTATTTTATAAATGATTTTTAAATTATGCGATTATTGAAAATAAATATTATACATAATTGATATGGATAGAGACGAATGAAACTTAAGTCTGAAAATTGTTGTGTCTTAATTTGTATAGAAATGTACAATAAATATTTATGTTCATGAAAAGAAAATGAAAAACTATTTACTCTCATAGTTTTTCGTTATTATTGTAAGTATATTTTTATAAACCTTGACTTTTTAGAATATGGTCGGTACGTGAAACCACTATCTCTATCATACTCTTCTTTTAAGTATAAAATGGAAAATTTATTGCAGAATGCAAATAATAAAAAGAAAAATTTATTTAAGAAAAATATTTTAAGAATGAGAAAACGGAAAAGTGTACACAAGTGACATGCAAATTGGCATCATGCACATTTATTATAATAATAAAAATTATAATATAAAGTAGACAAATAATACTTTCAGCAGTGTTAAAGTTATTTATTTTTTTTTTTTTTCTTCTTTTCACTTTATTAAAATTTATGTTGCATACTCTTTCCAGAAATGTAAATAGAAAAAAAGAAAACTTTATTATATTTTATAAGTAAACCGTTTTATTCAAGTATTATGTTAGCGGGACCGAAAAGTATTATGGTATGTGAGGCAGGGGGTTACTATTATCTATGCTATGCTAGGTTGCACCAGTCAATTCAGTACAAACACCTCATTCATTGCTATATTTATTTATAGTAGGGTGTTGCGATTTTTTTTTCTAAATGAAATGTAATAGCACGGAAAAGTTCCGGTTCGGTGTACTCAATAATAATATAGAAGAAATATAATTTTCTAATTTCGTCTTCTTATGTTGCAAAAGCAATTATCTAAAGTTTCTCTGTCCAATAGCTACCTAAAGTTTTCAAATGATGATAATAAAAATGTGGGTGCGGTGGGTGTACTCGCTCAGAAATTGTGATTTTTTTAAGCTGACATTTTTCTTATAAGAAAAAATGTTGTTAATTGCAAATTTAAGAAAAGATGACAAAAAAAGTCAACTTTTAAAAATCCTAACTTTTGAACGAGTACTCCCACGGCGCATAAATTTGTATTGTAATCTTTTGGAGTCTTTCGATGAAAATGCTGAAATCTAATCGAAAAATCACATTGTGCATTTGCAACATAAGAAGACGAAATTAGAAAATTATGTTTCATCTACATTATTATTGATTACACCCAACCGGAACTTTTGAGTGCTATTACATTTCATTGAAAAACAAAAAAAGTTTCGCTCCACCCTAATGTTTTCTATATTACGGTTATGAAGGAGTAAAATTTCACCAAATTGATTGTAATTGATTTAAATGCGATTGTATTTGAAGGAAATTGTTTAATGTTATTTAAATGTTTCAAGTGTTTTAAATAGGAAATATTATGTTTTGTATTGTTTTTGGCATTAACCCTGTGTGGCATTAAAAGTTTATTTATAGATATTTAATTTCATTTAAGAATACAGAAGAGGATCATGATTATTGAAATGATGATGAAACCAACGATAATTACGAAGACTTCTTTGGGTGAAATATTACATAATCATTTTACAATATGTATTTGTAAACTTTTAAAACAAATTTTAAATTATTATTATTATTTAACGATGAATTTTCAAATACTTTAAACTGTTATGCCCTGTAACTATTTTAAAAAATACAAAAAAAAAAAAGAAGAAGATCAAGTCGTTTTACAATTTACGAAAAATTCAAAATGAATTTTATGATTACATAAAATATTTATTTAAAAGTTGAATAGAAATTTGCTCAGTAGAAAACATCAAAATGTCGAACAATAAATAATACAAGGACAAGACTATATCAAAAGACTTTAACCTCAAAGGAATATTACTTATATTGATAATTGATGGTGATATTAACGAAGAAGAATCACAGAAATTTCAAGAATGTCAAGAATTTATTTCACAAAGCTAAAATAAACAAGAAAAAAAAATGTACAAAAATCAATAAAGTTTTTGAGCACGAAAGAGAAGGTAAAGGCTAAAATAAGACGGAAGCTGAAAGCATATACAACACATTTATTTTATATCTTTTCCGTTTTTCCATTTTTTTTTTTTTTTGCTTCCAGTTTATCTGTGCTTTATATATAGCGTCGTAAATCATAAGAGAGTTACTCTGTTTCAATCAAAATAGTGTTCGTGTTCATGTTTTACCATATTTACCTTTTTACATTGATTTTTATAGTTTTATTATATTTTGCTTGAGTATATTTAAATGTCCACCTTTCGGTTCTATATTATGAACCGTACACATGCAACAAAATAAATTGCATATGAGAGTTTTATAGAAAATCAAGTAAATTTTCTATTTACTTGTATTTTCTTATGTAATAAAGCAATTGAAAAGAATTTCATTTAAAAAGTAAACAACGACACTAACGCAGAGACAGTACCTATAGAAAATATATATACATATATATGTATATATATTCGAAGAATGAAATAATGCGAACGCACGGTAATATTTCTTTTTGAATGTATTTCAACGTTCATCACTTATCCATAACACGTAATATTATTTTTCATTAAAATATTTTACCGTTAGGTTTTTGGTTGTGTTTTTACTTCTTATACTTTATTAATAATGTGTTGAATGTCTTTTATCGCACGATAGTTTTACTTTTATTTTTTGCTGCTAAACCGACCAGAATATGCATGAATTGGAATTGTACACTGTGAGAATTAGTGGTTTTGAATTGAACATCTGGATTATCAGATTGAGATTAATTCATTACCTGACCTATGTATTTCAATAAGCGTATATTCATTTTTTTTTATTCGTTTGTCTATCTTTACCTAAATGGTTAAATACAATATAACGAACATAAAGCCATATCCTGCCATCGGAAAGAACATGTCTGAATGATAAAATAAAAATGATTTAGTCATTGTGAATGCTTGTTTGTTTTTGTAAATGCTTTATTATTGCAAATGATTTGATTCTTCTTAAAACAGTAGCTATTGCTGTTTCTATTTGAAGACAATAACACAATAAGAACATTCAAACTAGCGATAATCGATTAAGTAGGTAGGTATTCGAATAATAATTTAAAAAAAAGTACAACGAAGAAGACGAGTTATAAGATATTTCTTTTTTTTATTTTCTACTACTTCAGCAATTTAATTTATTCGCTACAAATTTGTCTCTTTTGAAACATTCTGGTAGCATATCTAGCCTATCTAACCCTACTAGAAAAAACCTTACAATCAGACTGGTCTAGTCTCTGTGCTATGTCCTACGACCAACATTAGACAAAGATAGTATAAACACATATTGTACATGAGCGATATATCCATGTATTGTACATAAGACATGTCTTAAAGACATCTTGAGATAATGTCATATAGAAATTTACAACCTCCGTCTATAGAGTGTCTAGATGTCATTCTCAACAGATTCTTAAGTATTTTTTGATGGGATTCTATAGTAAGATAACTCCTACGTGCGAACGTAAATAATTAAAAAAAATATGGATAACTCTCGTACACACACATTTCCTGGACTCTCATGCGTGAATAGATGATTTATAAGGGTATTAATTCTTCTATCTGTCCGTAGCATAATAACCCGATTTTACCGAATAATTCCAGCCCTCTAAATTAAAATACTCAATACATTGGGAAAAACCCAGCTATTTTCTAACCGTGTACACTTTCATTTATGGTGAAATAATATTGTTTACCGGAAGGATTCCATATAATGTGGAAGTTCTGTTATATACAAGACTATAATAACAAACATTTTTGAGTTTATTTTTGAAATCAATTAATCATGTTTATTAAAGGTTTTTTTTTTGTACGCTGTTAAATATTCTATTGAGCTTTTAGGCATTGTCTACTTTTCTATACATTAGCAATATGCTCAATAATAAATTATAAGCGTTTGAGTGGTATAGAGAGAGTGCTAAATGTATGTATATTGATTGTTGATAGGCTGATTGGTTTTGATAAAGTGCGTTGTGTAGTTTAATGCTTTATGATAAATAAATAGAGACCAATATACATTTGGGAAGCGTGAATTTCTTTGTATGCCAAAAATAAAATTTCGTTCACGTTATTTGTTTTTTCTGTGGGGTTTTGTTATCGTTGTAATATATGGGCAGAGGATATACCAATTGTAGAACAAATATTGATTGTCAAAACCACTGTACTCCCCATTCAAATAGAAATATTATATACCTATATACGTTTTACATCAATCTACCATAACGAGAGATAAATTGAAATTTTTAAATTATTCCAATAATCAACAGTAATTCTGTATTTTATGTTTACATTTTTATTATTATTGTATATTTACTTAATTAGTTGATCAACCTAATTTTAAGACTACGAAGAAGATCTGATAATTAATTTAATTTTAAATGCGTCTTTTTATTATTCTATTAAATATGCGTACGGTAAGAACGGAGTGGATATCTCAAACTATTTTAGCTTTAATTACAATTTTTTGATAAATATTTCTTAATTGTAAACAAAAAAAGATTAAAAGAAAAGTATATTTTAAGTAAATGGATACTCTTCTAGCATTACAATCGACATAACTGAGTGAATCTAGAGCATAGTACAAGCTAGAGTAAGTAATTTGGAATCAACTTGCCTATAAAGCGCTGTTCATATATTACTTAACACCTTTAAGCGCATATCTTCATCAAAATCAGTAGGGGTAAACCAAGGTTGCGTACTTTTGGGCGGACTTTCGTAGATTTCGAAAAGTTCATATAAAAAAAGGTACAAAAGTACGAACTGCGTTGTTTCGTACTTCTTTCGTACACAACCTTGGTTTATCCCTATAGTGTTATGATATTTTTAATCTGCTCAACCTCCCTATTTACTCTCCCAAAATGGGAGGTAGGATATTTCAAAGGAATCGTAACATTAATTCATATTCATCGAGATATTCAATAAAAACTAATGGAAATACGCCCTAATACGTAATATATGAACAGAGCCTAATGAAAAAATCTAATTGCAGTCAATCAGCAAATTTACAAAGTAAGAAAAAAAAATTATTACATTTAATAGAATCAAGAAATATTGGAAATGGAATATTTCTTTTGCAAAATCTAAAAATAACGCGAGAGATCAATATTTTTATATTATTAAATGCAACGTATATTTTTAGTAGCTGAGCATTTGAGCAAGCCTAATCTGATTTATTATTTTTTTTTCCAATTCTCACAAATGTATTTTGTGTCGCATACAACAAAACTAATGCAACTATAGATCAGGTTATCTTTACTTTGTATGCTATTGGATTGAATATTCTTCGACTAATAATTTGCAAATCTTATTAAATGGGCCGGAAATTGAAATCAATAATTTTTTCTAACATTTCTTTTTTTTATTTTTTGCTTACATCGTAATGTTTTTTTTCCTGCCATTCAATCCATTATATTGTATTTGGTTTTTGTAAGGTGTTTGTATAAATGTATCTATGCGGGTGGGATATCCCGTTGTATATATATATTGCATTCCTTTTAATTCGATTATTTGAGATGAAGGCTATACACTGTAAACTGTTACTATTCTATTCTATTTACTATCGTATTATAGTAAATTATTTGAAAATAATGAATTCGAAAATTATTAAGAATTTCTTGTTAAACGATAAACTTTATAAATAGGTAAGTTAAAACTAATTACAATGAAACGAACAAAATAAAATTACATTTCAAGAATTTTCACAGTGTCCCCTAATCGAACGATAGACCAAAAACATTGAATTTCGCACAAACACATAACAATGTGTAGTTATATATAAAAGAAATGAAAATGAAAAGGATACAATATATTTGTTGAAGCAAAAAATATTGTCCTACATTCTTGGATGCAATCCGAATACTAATAACAACATTAAAACACTTTATTTTCAAACGATAAAATACCAAATAAACGAACACGACAGAGCGATGATGATTTGAAAAGAATACTAAAATTTTCTTCTGTTGAAAAAGGTCTCTTAAATTGCCTCTGGTGTTTCATTCTATTTTTATTTATGTTTTTAAGTAACTAGTTAAAGATTCATGATAACGATAGTCGATAAGGATTAAAGGGATTTCATTGCATTTGATAAATTGTATTTAAGAAATTCATTTCGTCCATTGGAATTGTTCCCGTTTTTTTTTTTTTTTCATTTTATTTAAATTAATACCTAATTTCTTTTTTTTTATTAAATTAAATTCTCAAAATCTAATGATCTCTCTTATATTCTTTTATTGTTTATTTGTTTCAAGGTCTATGACCATCATGTATATACCTACACTACATATAATCACACAATTCAACAAATGTTTAACTCTTCATAGTGTTTGATATTTCTATTGTCCGGATATAACAAAAAAAAAAAAGAAAAAAGAAAATGTGTTGAAGTATTTATTTTGATGGTTGTACCTACTTGAACATAATTGTATGTAACTAGAGAATTCTTTCACACCGCCTTTTCAATCAGCACTCAACACATGAAACAAAATAAATATATGCATTTTTTAAGTTTTTTTTTTCGGTTTACGATTATATCTTCTTGGGTGTGTATTTCCCTTCTAAGGTCAATTTATCATAAGACAACGCGCACATTGATTGGCACTTTGTTGAACATTTAACAAATCATAAATGTTGGAAATTTTTTATTTTTTTTTTCTCAGCTTTAATCAACATTTTTGAAAACAGATATTTTTTTTTCGATAATAAATTTTTGTATTACAAATATTTTTGAAAAAAAAAATGATGAGTTTTCGATCTGATTAGAAAATTAATAATTCGCCAAATACAAAAAAAAATTATTTTATAACCTGTTTTTTATTCATCATTTTTTGTTTTTGTTTATAAGAAACAAGACTGACAAAAATTTCCAGTTCGTCCAAAAAATGAAGATACGAGGAAATAAAACATAAAATTTTAATTGGTTTCTTTACGGCCAAATAATAAAAAAGTAGGTATAATAAAATTTTAATGTGTGATGAGTTTATTCAAAATCAAAATTTTATAGACTATAATTTTGTATAGAAAATAAAGTTGTAATCAGAGATGGTCAAACCTTTTTTTTTTTTTATTGTATTTAAAATACTTCAACCCCTGTTTTTATATAGATAATATTTGTCTATCTATTAGATATAAAGGCAAGAACATAAACAAACATCGATACCAAACCTTAGATAGTTACGTTTACGTCCCATGCTAATGCTATGCTATCTATGCTTTTTACCGCACAAAAACTATATGGAATGTTATCATTAATATCTTAAACAGCACAAATACAAAAAAAAAAGATATTGATAATTAAATAAAAGTTACGTTTTTATGTCATGGTTTTATATGTAATAAAATAATTAAGTAAATAGATTGCACAAATTACACATCAAGTGAACGATAACAATTTTTTTTTTATTGTGTGTATTTATCTATGGGTACAATTATTTAAATCCATGTAAATTGTTACACAGCAATTAAATATAAGCTTCAAATAAATACAAATTTATGTTTTTATATAAAAAATCTTTCAATTATACACCAATGTGTGTATATTATGAGGGGGGAGTCAAACCGAACTGAATACGATTTCGAACTTCTACAAAACTATGATCCCGGATTAATTTTGCAAAAAGATGATTCGACATTAGTGATAGAAGAATCACAAACAAAATTTGCTTCAGCTACTAATAATTTAATTGTAAAACTAAAAAAAAAATAAAAAATCACATTACAGTTACAGTACAGGTATTATTTTTCATATTGTAAAGAGTAGGGTATTGTAGAGTTTTGTACTTTACAATAAAATGTATGTCCCAGTTACGAATCGCTTTTTTGAAATTACATAAAGAAAAATGGTAGCCTATATAGCGAAGTGTACAACGAGTTCTTCATTACTCCCATCTCCATTGAAAGCATAAACGAAATGAAATATTTTATTTTAAAAATCAGCATAATTAAAAAAAACAAATACTTTTAAAAAATAGTTTCTGGTTTAAACATTTTATAATTATTGCAAATTTCTCTCTTATTATTTTGTTGAATCATTTTGTCATTTTAAATTATATTCTGATCAAATTTTAATTAATTCATCATTATTTTGTTCACGTAACATTTTGGATCAATTTACTAATAGTTAGAGATATATTTTCAAAAATTTGCTTCGTTTAGATTTGACCTTGATTGCTTTAAATGAATTTGATGTAAAAAAAAATATTTTGCGATATATGTATAAGAAAACAAAATAAAATTTGCACAATTGCAAAAAAAAAACCAACACACACCTCGAAAGACGTCATAATCATAATTATTTCAAATATTAATCATTTATTTTAAAAGGAAACAATCGAAAAAAATATTAATTATTATTTAAATTGACTTTAAATGTTTGTCAAAACTTTTGGTTGCTTGATGACTGAAACAAATTCTCAAACATCAAAGAATTGGCTAGAATTCGCCGAGTTCAGTTCCCTCATTACGCGTAACATATTTTTGTATCACATGAAAATTTCAACTCTTTTAAAGTACCACAACCACTAATAACGCTAAATTATAAATATTATTAAACATCTTATAAGTACGCGTACAACAAGAATAAAATCACAAATATTATTGATGAATGAATTTATAAATACAATCAAATATCAAAAATAATATGAATATATTGGTCCGGTACAAGTTTACCATGCCCATTAAGTATGTGAGTGTGTTGTTATAACAACTTTAACAAATACCACAATAATCAAAAAGAAAAAAGAAATAAATAAATATAAAACGAAGCATAAATGAATACCAATGAAAATTATGAACGAATGAAATTCTAAACATTGGCATATTTGTTGGTATTTTACAAGTTTTTCTATAAATGTATTGTTGAATAATAATAATGTTTGGTGTGTAAACATAGTACAAGACATAAAAATAAAAATAAAAAAAAAATAGTAGGTACATAGTAAATACTCAGCAATCACGATTTACCTTTTTATTCACCTTTAAAAAAAAAAAATGTTCATTTAGTTTTAGTCGCGCAATCTCTTGTTTAACGTTATTGTGTTGTTCGCGCGCGGCAAGTTTATAATTCTTTTTATTTATTTTTGTTATTATTACATATTATTCTGTAAGAAGTGCAGAGTTTTAATGTGCAAACGGGCCACAAACCAATAACTTACCATTTAATAAAATATTATTCAAATATTCCAGCCCATAAAATTTGAAAAAAATAAAAAATAAAAAGTTAATTCCATAATTTATCGTATGTTGATTAAATGTTTCTAATAGAAATGATTATGTAGTTGGTGTGTGTTTGGCGCATAGCAATTTAAAAGAATTAATAAATTAATAGAATAGAATAAACATATGGTGCAAGTACTTACAACATTTAATTGATTTAAACAACTTACAACAATAAACACGCATTTAAATGTTATTCGATAATATTCAAATTGCTTAAAACTATTAATTTAAATGAGTTTTATGATTTGGATTATCAATGGTTTACATAGAATGTTAGTCATCGACTAGAAAAACACCATAATCACAAATCATCATTATTGTTGTTATATGTAGTTGTGGATGGTGCGTTGTGTGGCATACACATTTTTTTTTTTTCGTTGTACTGATATTCTAGACGTTATTAAATTTGTGTTTATTATTTTGATTTGTTTTTTTTATTATTATTATTATTATTTCTTCAGTCTTTCTATTATTAATTCACGTATTGCATTTGTTTGAATCATAATATGTTTATTTTTATACAAGAACCATAAAAAAGAGTTGCTTTTTAAAATAAACTTCCCAAAGAATAAATGTATTACTTATTTAGTGGTTCGTTATGAGTGCGCGTAGCCAATCCGTACAAAATGTGCGTGTCAAATTCTCATTAGAAACTATGATCGTTCATGTACAAAAATATAGAGTGAAGTGAGTAAGTGACTGAATGCAGCCCGTTTGCAGTTAGCTGTTGACTAACCAGTGTTTCTCCCTGTATAATTTTTTCCGTGTTGTAATTAAATTTTCGTAATATCGCAAGCCGGCTGAAAATGTTTTGTTTTGTTGGTTTTTTTTTTTGTATTTTGGTTTTGTATTATTTTATATCCGTTTAATTATACTGACGTAGAAAATCGTGTGTCGTGGACATTGTTGTGGTTTTAAGTCTATGTACTTGACATGATACACCTTTTCGTTAGTGCAAAGTGCACAAAACATAAGTCTTCAGACTACCGTTTTACATTTTTTTTTGTTTTTAGTTTTTTTTGTTGTTATTTTCCATGCAATTTGAATTCTAGACTTTAACATGACTATAAAATGCATGACGTGTTGTGAATATTAGAAAGAATTTTCTTTTCTTTTTTTTTTTTTGATTTAAGTGCACAGATGGTTGTTAAAATCATAGATTCATGTAAATTCTTTTAACGATTTTCTTTTATTATATTTTATAGTGATTGCGTCGTACATAATTTTAATGACGATTATTTTCAAATATATTTGTGATTACGTTGAATTTTATATTATATAGAAAACACCGACATAGATAACAAGACCGACTGTACAGCGCAATCACTCATTCCTATCATATCAAATTATTTCTGAAAATATTTTCTCTTTTTTTGTAATAATAATTAAATAAAAATTAAAAATATAAACAGGTGAAACTGTTGAAGAAAATATTCGAAATTCGTTAATAATCGCATAAATGGTATTTAGAAATTTTTAATAACAAGCTTATCAAAACATTTCTGATGACTTATTAAACTGAATAATTATTTAAAGAAAAAAAAATACCATGAAAATTAGACTTAATTTTAAAAGTCGACCGTTTGAATAGGGATTAAACTAGAGAGTGGAATGAATGAATGTCGGTAAATACAATTTATA